>JAODVM010000349.1:0-21037 GCA_025400095.1 Phenganax marumi
CTTAAACTTTTCAAACCCCGTGCTACGTCTGCACTGCGACGAAATTTTTATGCGCATAGGATCATAGACCTATGGAATAAACTCCCAGAAGCCATTGTTGACTCCAAAAGCAAAGAGGAGTTCAAAAGAAAACTGCTTCCCTGGCTTAAAGGTTTACCGTTTGCACTTGATCCTCCATCCTCTGACTCTCTACACTATCTATACCACTCCAATTAACTTCCTACCCCCCATGTTATTCATCACTTATAGCTACCAGTTTACTATATATGCTTACCTAGATCTATTTATCATTAATATATCCCATTTAGTATCTTACCTCTTCTATCGCCTACTTAGTCTATTCTCATTCACTATTAAAAGTCCCACTCGCTAACTAACCTGACTCAATCCTAGGCTGTGTGATGGTGATGTAGCGTTCTTGATAAATGTTTGTTGAGTAATTTCGCTGCCCTCCTCCCTGTCTCACTCTTTCACTCACTCACTCGCTCACTCACTCACTCGCTCACTTGCTCACTCACTCACTCACTCCGACAGACACGAACTTTAAGCTATAAGAAAGTTGCATACTTTATAAGGCATGCAACAACAAGGTACACTAAAAACAGCGAAAGCTTCACTTACTTCTATCTATTTTTCTTATGGGCTCGCTTTTGTAGTCTTTTCATGGACAGTATAACATTTCTTGCAGTTTCCTTGTCGAAAATCAATCATGGATGAAAACGTGCAATAGTGCATGAATGATTTGCATCACATGATCAATTGGTCACATGATTAAAATATAATTAAGCTTATTGTGCTCGTAAATACTTCTCGGAAAAACTCGGTATTTCTCGTATATGATGTATCTGCCACGTGATTGATCACCACTCACCACTCACCACCACCGCTTACCAGACACGAAATTTTAAGCTATGTGAAAGTTGCATGCCGTATAAGGCATGCAACAAAAAACCTCAGCCATTGCATCATCATAGAAACTTTCAAGTTGCTTAAACTGAGCATCAGGAAAGTGTTCTGATAGAAAGTAGGACTTCAGGCCTTCATATTTCTTTAATTCGTGATTCACGCAAAGCTCCAGGCTTAGCCATCATGTTGAAATAAACTTAATTATTTCTTGATACTTACTATCACAGAACTCGTAGTATTCCTTCAGAACGCTTTTTCTTCTGCTCGATTTATCAAACCAGTGGAACACATCAACACAATGATCTTCTACATCAAAACCGGTGATATCCAAAAAAGCAGTTCCGGCTTTACCAGCGGTGTTATGAAGGACGTCACATGGGCACCCAGCTATGATAATGTCCTCATTTTTTATTTTCCTTGGGATTTGATTAAATTATGGTCTCTGATGTTTATGTTTGTGTTGTCAACACCAATCACTACACAATGATCCCAGTCGATGCTATTTCTGTCGAGCACCTTGTCAACATTCAACCTCATTCCCAAGGAAATTGCTCAGGGTGGAGCAATTACCCTTGCTGTTGCTGGGATGGTCACCTGCCACCTCAAATATGATATCTGTGTGCCTGGGACCCCTGGGGAGTTTATTAATGCTGTAATGTTTTTGTCGGTAAATATGGCCTCAAAATGTAGGTTATTCCTTTCTTGTTTCAATTTCGCTATTGTTAATATCGCCTATAGTGATATGTTTAAAACCAAAGCAGGTGATTTGTTTGGAATGTTTATTCTTGGGAAAGAATGTTTTAGCAATCCTTCCAACAAGTTCAGACCAGACTATCAAAGGCTTCGGATGTTATGTGTTACATTTCCCCATATGCCTGTGTTGGCTTCGACAGCTACAGCAAACAGAATGGACCGAAAGTACATAAGAGTCCCCTGGCTCGAACAATTGTTTGGAAGTAACTGCTGATCTTGATAGAAGGAACATTTTCCTAGAGACATTTTAGAGAGGGCCACACATTGATGCTATAACAGTATATTGAAACCCATAGCTCTTAATTTTCTATCAAGCAATGTATCTTAACCACTTACCATAATCTATCTCCACCTGAAATGGCGTGGGTTTGCATACAGACTATTTGAGCATGTACTAGGAAGTGATCAGTACTTCCCAGAGGGTTGTCATGCCAACCCAGACAACAGGCTATTTGCACAGTACCAAGCAGGGGCGGCACCAGCCCTAGGAGTTTGGGGGGGACATTTCGACCGCCGAAGGCAGGAGCATGCTCTCCCAGAAAGTTTGGCAATCTGTAGTCTCTTAAATGCGTTTTCCTGTGTTTTGGGGATGAGATTATGCAGCGTTCCACACTTCAATACGTCGATAAAACTCGTCTTTTTTCACAAAATAATGCTTTTGAGCCTGAAAATAAAATGACCATGAGTTAAAACTTGCATAGAATTTTGAAAACCGCGTTGAAAGTCCCGATTCTAGACTGAGGTATAATGTACATAGCGAATTTTACTGAATACAAATGGTGTCATTCTTGTAAAATGTACATGGTCGAATCTGTATTTACAGTGGGAGCTTTTGAGGCTTTGCAAGCTTAAATATTTCCACTAACTTTCTCAGTTCTATAGTGGCTGCTACATCTCGTTCGCAGCTAATCTCAACAAGATCTTCTAGTCTATCAGATGACATAGATGCCCACAAATAATTGTTCATAATCTTGAATTTGCTGTGTGTGATGCCACTGTCACCGGCAATGTTGCAACAATCTTGGCGACTTCAAACAAGTCGGTATAAAGGTGGTGAAGATCATCTTTGCTGAAAACTTTGAGCAATGAGGGCAAACATACCCAAGATGTGATTGCTGTATTTTCCTTGGAACCTTTCTCTTTTCTTTCCTTCAATTCATTCTTGTGTTTTTCGTATGCATTTTTCCAACCATCACACTGCTTCGATTTTGAAAAAAGGAGGAACTGTTGACCAACACGATGACTGCTGAGCTTATAAAACTGAGCTATCTTCTAACTTTAGAGACATTTTCTTCAGTATGGTTTCGTGGATGGAAGATTGCAGCAAGACTAATCATTTCACATGCTGATTCAGAAAAGCGTTTTTCCAGCTCACAGAGTAGCTTGCCCAAGAGAGAAAAATACAGTTCTCGTCTAAAACAATCCAACTGTGATTCACCATCTGGTCGCATGTTTTGCAGAATAGACATATCTAAAATGGTTTGGCTATCAGCTAGGTGAGTAGGAATTCTTCGGCGACGCTTGGTTGGCAACGCCGTCGCACTTGTGTCACTAAAACTAACATCAAGCACTTCACTGCCACATTTTTCAGCAAATAAATTTGCTTCCTGTATAAATGCTTGGAACTTTTCATCAGTACGAAGAGATATCATCGTTGCTTTCAGATCCTGAATTGCAGTAACTCCTGATGTTAGATCCATATCTTCTCTCTGCAAATACTCTGATGCATGTGTACTGAGAGAAAAGCACTTCACTAAGATTTGGCATGCAGCTACAAAACGAAAGGGAGTTAAACGAACAAGTAATCCCATTGCAACACTGTCGTTGTTCTGCTCTGATTGCTCCTTAAACATAGATAAAAGTGCTGGATAGACATTCATCACAACTTCCAAGTTATCAGTGCGCGCAGTCCATCTGGTATCAGAAAATGAGTGCAGAGCGGTCTTGCCTGAAGTAATGCCGTTTGCTTTCAAATGGTCTTCGTATAGCCCCGTTTAGACGAGCAATTTTTATGTGACAAATTTGATATGGCAAATATATTTGATCGTGTAAATAGTTCAACAAATATTTGCTCACAGTTGTGCAAATCGTAGTGCGCCAGTAATAACTTTGGACAGCAGATTTTAAAGTGATGTTCGGCTACGAAGAACTTTGTGCCATACCATTGAACTGTTCCATAATTTTTGGCTCTCGAAAATATGGCGTTCACTCGAAGACAAATATTGGCAGCATCCGTGATTATCGCTGCACTTATCGTATACTATCTCCAAAAAAGGAAGAGAAAGAAGCGCAGGTGGTGGGTAAAACCGTGGAAAACAACACAGCGCCGTGAAGCACAGGGTTTAGCCCACAATTTAGTACGAGAACTGCGAGAAATTGATCCAGGTGAATTCCATCATTTTTTTCGGTGAGTACTACCGAAAGATGCCGGTTTATTGAGCATTTTTCCCGTGTATGTTTGTGCGTATAATTGTGGTCTTTATTTTTTCGTCAGAATGGACGCAGGTCTATTTGACGAGCTTTACAATAAGATAAATCCACTCATTCAAAAGAAAAACACCGTAATGAGAGATGCCATATCTGTTCATGATCGCTTATGTCTCACCCTGAGATTTCTTGCTTCGGGTTGCTCGTACAAAGACCTTATGTATGGTTTTCGGGTTTCAGTTCCATCCATTTCAAAAATCATACCTGATGTTTACAAGGCATTATATGAGGTGTTGAAGGATGAGTATCTACAGCCACCACAGAAGAAGGAACAATGGAAGCAAATTGCACTGGAATTTCAATCAAAATGGCAATTCCCACATGCAATTGGAGCCATTGATGGTAAACACATTAACCTACGGGCACCTCCCAATTCAGCCTCAGTATATTTCAACTACAAAAAACAGTTCAGTATTGTACTCCTGGCTATTGCTGATGCCAATGCTAAAATTATTTCATTTGATCTGGGCACACCTGGAAGTCAATCTGACGGAGGGATTTTTAAAGACAGTTGCCTGAGAGACATATGCAAGTCCAACTTTTTCCCTGAAGCAACTAAACTTGGGGAAAGAGTAACTCCATTACCTTATGTTTTATTGGGTGATGAGGCCTTTGCGTTGGATCCAAACTTAATGAAGCCATTTCCACACCGTACGGCCATGGGCGATGAGAAAATATTCAACTACCGCCTGTCACGAGCTCGACGAATTGTCGAAAATGCCTTTGGATTGATGTGTTCTCGGTTTAGATTGCTACTTAGAACACTAGAATTAGATGTTATAAATGCAATGCAAGTAGTTAGAGCATGCATTGTTTTGCACAACTTTTTGATAACCAGGAGAGATAAATGCTACTCTCCTGCAGGCTCCATTGACACCGAAGATGAAGTTGGCAATATAGTACCAGGATCATGGAGAGCACTTGTGGACACTGACGCTGTATCTGACATGCAAGCCGATCACACTACTCGCCCTTCAACAATTGAAGCAAGAGAAATCCGGAATGATCTAAAGGACTACTTCTTTGAAGAGGGTGCCATTCCTTTTCAATGGGCAATGACAGACTGAGTATTTGATCATCCATATATCACATTCATCAAGGGACAACTTGCACATTACGCAGTCTAAACCCATTGTGTAGTCACAAGCTACTTAAAATTTGAAAGTATTGCTTCCTCTGTGTGTTATAACTTCAAATGTTAAAACCTACACTAATTATGTAACCATAGAATGTACTGTGTATAACATTTAAATGAAAAGTGTCACAAGCCAATAATAGCTTGTAAAGTTAGACACATTGTAATTGTCTTGTCAATTGAACAACTATGTTTGTAATCCTGTTCACTTATGTGACTGTTTTCATTTTTTTTACACATAACATGACTGTACCCAAGTATATAGTATATAGCATGTTAGATGTTATATGTCTAAACAGTAACAGTCATATCAATATGTGTGCTAAATTAGTAAGGGGTCTGTTGCACATGAGCAGCAAATGAATTGTCTGCTTGGAAATATTGCTGATATGGAGCTCTTGGGGGTTCTGTGGCTGGAAAGATTGCTGTTTGCACAGCAAATTTCACCCTTCTTTGTAAATCTTTATTTTCCAGACCCCGAAGAGAAGAGGCGACGTCTTTCCCAAAAATGTCCCACTCATCTTCAACTGATGGTGCATTGTTTTTTTGATAGCTGGTTAAGAGCAGATGTTGCAGACTCAAGGAACAGACTGTCATTAGATCCTTTCCTCTTTCTTCCATAACTTATACTCTTTACACTACTCTCACTTTCTGTATCATCAATATCATAATTTTCCAGTTGTTCATCATTATTGGCCCCAGATTCTGATTGTCTTGATGGAGGATCTTCATTTGCAACATTGGTAAACACTTGCCGCTTGCTAATTATCACCTCATCAAGAAAACTGCACTCATCGAAGAATTTCCATTTTGATACGTAAACGTCGCTTGCCCTGCTGCCTGTACTTTGGCTCTTCTTTATTTTTCTTATCTCTTCTCGATAAAATGTTTGTAAACTCTGTATTTTACCTAATAGTTAAAACAACTTATTTTTATTATATTAGATCTTTAAACAACTTCATGATATTGTTCGCAAAATTGTTCCACTTCAACAATCGATTAGATGACTACAAACCTTTTAGAGTCGCCATGTCTACATTTGGCAATTCTTCTTTTATTAACTGTAGCACTTCATCGTATTGGGCTTTTTTTATGTTTCGGTTCTTGAATTCTTCGCTTTTCGTGTTCCATATACTTTCCCTTTTTCTCACAGCCTCAAGCAACAAACTCACAACTCGATCAGGCCAGTTTCCTTTGCCAGGTGCACCAGCTGTTGCTGTAGTTTTTGTACTTGTCCCAGAAGCCGCCATATTTATTGTGCGAAGAATGTTCGTTGGGGGATTGGGACAAAACGAAATCAACTATATTTTTCAACTTCTATGTGACGAATCGTTTACACGAGCATTTTTTCGTGTGTGACAATTTTTATTTGTCATATAAAAGCTAACATGCCAGATTTTACAATTATGTATTTGCCATATAAAAATTGCTCAATTTTTACCGTTTACACGAGCAAAGAAAAATTGTCACATCAAATTTGTCACATAAAAATTGCTCGTCTAAACGGGGCTTATGTCTTGTAACTCTTAGGTGACCCTTGCATATACCGATAAATATCCCCGATTGTAGTAAAGATTTCTTTGACTAAAGGAACGGTTTCTACACTTTGTTCAAGGACAAGACTGAGCTTATGGGCAAAGCCATGGAAACAGAGAGAAAACTCAGCTCCAGCTTCCGTCAAATATCGTTGCACACCCTCGTCTTTTCCGGACATATTTGCTGCACCATCAAAGCCTTTACCAATGAGATCTATTAATGAAAGTCTGAGGTCTTTCATAGTGTCTACGATCACCTCAGCCAAAGAACGTCCCTTTAAGCTAGACACCCTCACAAGCCTGATACACCTTTCAGTTATCTTAAAATCCGTCACATATCGCAGTATAATGGACATGAAGGCTTTTTTGTGCGATGTAACCTCGTCACACTGGACGGAGAAATATTTCGCTGAACGGACTTCATTGCAGACGATTTCAGTAATGAAGTTGCTAAGAATACTGATCATCTCATTTTGACTGACATGGGAGAAATAAGAGACATTCTCGGGATGCGTATCCATCCACTTTCTCAGTGGTGCATGGTACTTGGAGAGAAATTCAAGCTCTTCAAGGAAATTGCCTTTGTTTTTTGAATTATCTGATTCGTCATGACCGCGGAAAGAACTGTTCTGTTTGGCCAAATGTCGAACAACATCGAAAATCGTTTCAACGATGTTTCGGTTTTCTTCCCTTTCCTGCTCCTTTCTTCCTCTCGCTGTTTCTGCTTCCCTGTTCAGTTGCACGTCGATTGGCGTTGCTGACTTAAATGAAAGAATGCGGTCTGAAGAAAGCATATGCATGCGCGATTTAGCGTGTTTCCATAGCTTTCCTTTTTCTCCAGTAGCGTTCTTCCAATTTCTGAAGCCAGTCTTCGTAAACGCATCATCCGAACTGCCAACTGTTAAGAGTGTGGGTGATTCCGTATTCAAATTTTATATTGTGGCTCAAACGATCGTATTACGTGATGGTATTGTGCATGCATGATAATTTAATAACTGATGCACTCAAATGAATATGTGTGTAGTTATGGTGATAAAACTCATATGGCAAAAATAACAACTCTGGAGTAAAATGTTATAGTCTTGACATTCATGCATGAACATTTTATTTGAGAAAGAGTTGCAAGCAAACAGAAAAAACAAGTTTGGTAGTTCAGAAGTTTTAAATACTTCATAGAAAAATACACCAGGAATAGCTCATGTCTATTACGGAAAATTAACGCATTAATTTTTGAACTTTGCGTAGGAGTTGTACACAACATGAATTAAGTTGCGACTGAAGGGTTTCTCACACCCTACTGTATGAATACTGTACACATGCATCAACGTAACAATCTAGCCTTCTTTAATATATATCATATAAATACATGAAAGTATACAAACATATTCTTACCAAGTGCGCCAAAACATCTGCAAGAAAAACAAAACGCGGCGTCTTTAGCTACCGAATATTCTAGCCAAGAGTATTCTCCGTACCATTTCTGTTGAAATTTAAAATTTCTTCCCGCCACCGCCGATGGTGGAAAATCTATGACGGGTCTCACCGGTCCAGATTCAACAACAAAGGCTCTATTTGCCTCAGATACAATTTAATTCGATGGATCTGTACAATCAAATATATTTATTCTTCCCACACTTTTTTCATTTGTCTACTTTGCGTGCCAATGAGCTAATAAGTAACAACCATATGTTGCGCAGATTTGCGCAAGCCACGAGATGAGCACTAATCAACGCCTTTCCGGTAAAAACTTCCGACACGCTTAATTGCAGGATGAAGGTGACTAATTATCCAAATTTAATAATGTAAACCGCGGTATCATGTGAAACTAAATGCCCGAAGCAACACCAAAGCTCTAGAGCTCGTTATAACTGAAAATACCAGATACTCTCGTCTTTCGTTGAGAAATGCAAAAATATACGAAATTATGCTAAGTTTTATATCTAGTCTAATAACATTGTCCCCCCCCCACATTTCTCATCGGATATGGAGGAATTAGAAAATTGATCTTGAGGAGGACTGGGGGGACATGTCCCCCCCTAGTCCTCCCCGTGGCGCCGCCTCTGCTGGCTATACCACCAATTGCAGCAAAGATCAACAAATGCTAAGTGATGATGTAACTGAAACATCAAAAATTGCAAATGTACACATTTATGTTGAACAAGCTATTGGTCGAATAATGTATTTCAACATGCTGTGCAACAAAATGCCTATTATATGTGTCCCTCTTGTGATGACATTCTAAAAATTTGTTGTGCAGTTTGTAATTTGTTGCCTCCTCAAAGTGAATAAATCTAAGTTTTTGAGTATCGTACATGATTCGTGTTAACACACTGCTACCATTATACTAACTGTTAATATGAAACACCATCTCCGGAACAAAAAAAATCATTAGGCATTAGCCAAAGTGAATGTATAACATAGGGAACAGTAAAGCAGTTTAATGGGTTTATTAAACATCATACCACCACTAAACACTGCTATGATGCAACTCAGACTATTGACATGAAAAGCATGTCCATGAATCACTGCTCGACTCTGGATCAAAATTTACACACCCCAGTGATGCCACTGTTCACATACAACACACATTACACTATTTTCACTAACATCTTCAATCTCTTAAGGTCCTAAAAAAAATCTATCACAGGTTGGGCAGTATGTCAACTTTTGGATGATTAATACGGCTTTCACAACATATCCATTAATAAAGAATACCAAATTAATTCTTTGAAGTGCACTGACGACGGTCCGGGCTTACGGACCGAAAGCTCTGCATAAATAAATTTACGTGGTGTTTCCACAAAACTTTGCATTAAATACCAAATTATCAAGAACTTTTTGCCAAAAAGCTTCATCAAATGCAAACGTTTGAATGAATGGCATTCCCGTTGTAGTCCAAACCAGTGGTGTGCTGGCAGGGGAGGGCGGGGGGTCCATGCCCCCCCCAGCTGTCAATTTCTGGGAGGCACAGATATGAATATGGGGTGGCGAATTTTGAATTTGGGTGAGACAAACGTATTTGAAATAATACAGTTATTTCCACTAAGAAAATATCCAACCGCATGGCACTTGCTACAGCGCATGAAATCTTTTATTTAAAAACATGATCAGTGATCACACGCACGCAATGTTGCATTACTGGAATGTTGGTTAGGTATGCCCTTTTTGCTGGTATTATTCCTTTATACTATGCCCTTATCAAGTGCTTCACGAGTCTTTGGATAAGGAGCAGATTATTACAACATTTTGAGGTCTGACATCAGAATTAACGTAGGCCCTTATATGAAAATGTTTCAAAATGCTAGAAATTGACAACCGTTATTGAATGTCAAGTATATTATTCGGACGTTCAAGTAACGTTAATTCAGTAAAGACATTAGAGATGTTATAGAGGAATAGAGTCACTCAACAAGTGACTTTATTCGTCTATAAAATTAATATAAAACCGTATTGATATATACCATATACCGTATTGATTTAAGTACTACTTTATTCTAACCAACTTTTAAATTTCGACACGTTACAATGCCATCTCCTGCCCATCAGATTTCTGTCAACTCTTCCACCAAAGTCCAGGAAATGGCATTTCAAAGCTTCTAAATTTAAAAATTTTCTGGGGGAGCATGCCCCTGGACTCCCCTAGCACGGCTTGCGCCTGCGGTGCTTGGCTTGGGTCTTTGGCCCTTGTTTCCCAACTGTTATATTACAGGTGCATGTTTTGATTGATAAGCCACTGCCCCCCCAGAAAGATTGTTCCCAGCATGCCACTGGTCCAAACAACAAAGTATCCATGTCTGCAGCCAACCAAAGCCTTCTGACCTTGTATCTGTGTGTAGTAGTTGTGGGAAGGGTTTATTGACAATGCACCATCTACCATTTGCCAAAAATTTGTTTCTTGCCATGCCTGTTGCACTTGCTTGTCCCTAATAGCATAAGGGTGTGACAAATTTTGTGCAGCATTCACAACAACAACTGCATCAGGACTGGGTCCAAAATAAGGTTGATCATTCTTAACAAACAAACCAGCCTCCACTGTTATGTTCTTTATTCAGCTTTTAACTATGATTTCACAACGATTATTTACTAGCACAAGTTTAGTCTTTGCACGTGTTTGTCTATATATTGTTCTTAATTTCAATCCCCCAAGAGGAGGTCAGGTGACAGGAGATCAATATGCAACATCCACCATTCTTAAGCTTGTATGTTTGGCACATTCACTTTTTAAGAAGCCATTTTTTACATTCTTTTCATGAACTCTTCCCCACTATATTGCTGGCAGGTGCTCAAGAGAAGCTTGATGACCAAGTATGTGATCCGTTAGTGGTTTCACTTTGATGCTACGTTTTCATCCTGCAATTATACTTTGAACATTTGTGTGAACATCATGGAATACTGATGCTGTTATGCAGCCCTGCCTCTGCTCATGCCAATCTGCTGTGTCTCCCTGGCCCCTTGACACCTCTTCAGTGCTATTGCACTGCTCAGCGGTATAGTGTAACAGTTGTAGGAAGGTGGCTACACACTGGATTTCATCTGGATTTCTCTCAATCTCTGCATACCTGGCTGCTGCTTTGACTAGCAAAGGTGATAGGATAACTTCCAGCTCAGTAGTGGAAAAAGCCTTCCTTTGGCTTTGGTTTGATGTCTTTCTATCACATGGATGCCTCAGGTTAAACTTTTGCTTTAGAACAGAAGAACGTTCTCATTTTAAAATTTCCTAGCCCAAATCTGCTCCACTGTCTTCCCTGAACTTGAGGTGCTTTATCTTTTGTGGTTGAACCTCTCACTGTGTTTGGTTGTTGTTCCACATACAAGAAACTGAGGTACAAGATGGGTGGTCAGTACAGCCTTGCTGACTGCAGTGCATGCTCAACCTTGTATAAAAGAGCCATGACATGATCACAGCTTTGAGAATATCCAGCTGTGCATTTGCACCATGCCCTACTTATTGAATTATTTGCCTTTTCCATGGCTATCTATGCATCATGTCTCATCACAAACTCTTTGACTTTGCACATTAGAATAATATGGTCTATACTGCTGTAGGAAAAAATTGTACAAACAAAACCACTTGCAAAGAGTAAACCTTGCATAATTTGTATTTTCCATTATATTCACCGTCAAATTTTTTTTTTGATAAGATGAAAGCCAAGATTTTTCCAAGATCAAGCATTGGCCAGGTTGAACGTTCTTCAACATATCTGGAGCTAATGACAGAGCATCAATACCGAGATTACAAACTCTATTTTGACACTCCACTTTTACTTTGTTTCTTAACTCTTGATCAGAGACAGCAACTGGCACATTCTGCTCACATGCAGTGAAAGCTCTGTCCACTAACGCTTGTTTTGTGCTCAATATACTAAGTTTCCTCAAACTCAAATAATCTTGCAATTCACCAAGGGTGATCTGAAGGAAATTGTCGTAGATTTTGGCACTACCACTCATGATACAATATATACAATGTACAGTAACAACTGTATATAAAGTACTATTAAAATGCCTTTAAAGTTCCTCTGCAGTCCCTAAAACCACATTATGATGACAGAAAGTGTTCTAAAGTACTGCTTTAAAGAAAATGTAGGTTTATCAACTATAAAATATAGATATTTTACAGCGTTTGCATGACACCTGTTTTGATTGCATGAGGATTTAAATAGCATGATCAAGTTTACCATAATGCCTTGCTAATGAAGTGTAAAACTCATCCAGAACAGCCTTTAAAGAAAAACAAAACAAAACAGCATACCTGTTAAATAGTTCCAAAAAATTCTTGTTCACCTTCTAAAACTAACTCATTCGAATAGGTGGAAAAAATTCAGATTTAAAGATACTGCGCCAAGGATTGCATGACAATTTTTATAGAAATATTATACAGGATCACCTAGACCCCTGTTTTGTTTGCCTCCCAAACTAAATTTGAGCAGTTCTTCCATCTTGTGCTGTCAGTTGCATTCCTGCACACTTCGCACCACCAGGCAATGAAGAAGACTTTGAGTTTGTCGAATTTTGCTTTGCTGATGAATAATGTTACTGTAGATGGGTCAGAAGTGTGAGTTATTTGATATGTCATATGTGTGTTGTAGATTCTTTTGTGACCTGAATTTACTGCTGCGCTGGCCCAAACAATTCTCTCAGGGAATTACATTTATTCCACATATCTTCACAATCACTACTACAATCTGCAACTGCTACTCTACAATATTTTGATCTATATCTATAACAAACAAAACAGGAAGATTTACTTATTTATGACATATTTCTTGCATGTTTCTAGGATGTTATACTTTGCCAAAGTTTCTATCTAGAACCAAATTCACGTCTGTTTACGTTATTGTGTGGGGCCGCAGATTCTTAATCCTTGCTAATACGTGCTGTTTTTCTTCCCTCGATATTTCCCTTTTACGTTGATGGTCTTGACAATACAGTTCTACCTACACTTTTTACATAAATTTCTGCTATTTTATAAGCATGACAATAATATATTTACACATACTATGTAGATTAGACACTTACTTGTGGCTGGCACTTTCAGCCACGCATTTAGCATAATTTCTGCAACACACTCCTCCCCCCGCTTGACATGCTATGAGTCAAGCATCGACTTAATATTGCGAGTTGCATCTGCCGCTGCCTTCCTTGGATTAGTACTTCTGTTTGATTTGTTGTTTTCTGCGGGAACACGATTTCCAGCACAGAACCTACCTAACCCCCTTTCCTTCGACTTTTGATCTCTAAGGGGTACAATTTTTTAACTGGTCTGGATCGGTATGTTGGTTGCCCTGTTGAAACCAGATTTACTTTTGCTCCTCTAACCAAATGATCGTTTCCTCTAACTAACTCGACTATAATTCCCATCTCCCATTCACGTCTCTTCCTATCTTCATACTCAACTATCACAAGTTCACCTACTCGTAGGGTAGTAGCTGACTCCTTCCCCTTGTTCTTGTGAAACTTTCTTAAGCTAATCAGATACTCTTCTCCACCTGTTCCAAAAGTGTTCTAATCTGTTGGTGAGGTACTCAAATCTAGTTGTATACTCTTGTTCTCCTATAGCTTCTTCTGGTTCATGTACTATATCTGGTAGCGAGTGTATTCTCCTGCCCAATATTAAATGTGATGGAGTTAATACTTCCTCTCTAGTCTCATATGCTAGTGGTCTAGAATTAAGAGTACACTTGACTTTGACTAACACTGTTGCTACCTCATCTCGGATTAGTCTAGCGTTGCCTAATGTCTTTCTCAAACACTCCTTCACGCATCCCACAATTTTCTCAAAAAAATCCACCCCACCACAGAGATCTTTCTAAATTAAATTTTGACTCAATTCTCATGTTCTTAAGATAAAATGCTATTTCTGGGTGATCATGTAATTCTTTCAAATTCCTTTCTGTTGCATGGAAAGTTTTCACATTATCAGAGACTATTAACATGGGCATTCCACGACGCACTGTGAACCTGCGCAAGCACCACTGAAAGACTTCTGTCAACATTTTATCTACTAATTCCAAATGAACAGCTTTGGTGATGCAACATGTAAACAAAGCAATGTACACCTCAGCACACAAACGTCACATTAAATTGAGAGTGCAATTTATCAGTCTTTGTTTTGTAAATACCCATGACATCATTGGCAAAGTCAGATGCCATTCTTTTAACATATATATGGTAGGTTGGACCTTCAGACATTACAGAATTTTGGAAATCTTTAATTACCTTGTCCTTTCGTTCCAAAAAAAATACATTAAATATATTTTTGTGCATTGTCTTGAACAGGACAATTATTTATTCATTCATCAGTCACAGATGTATTGTTTAGCTTGGACCTGACCTTTGCACAAATTGTTTCATCAACTAAGCCAGTTTCTACCATGAAGAAACAGGCCTTGAACTAGTTCTTCATCATATTTAATCTTACTGTTCAATTCCTGGGATGCGAAAACAATCTTTTGTCAAACAGTCAGAATAAGAAATGATTGTGGATCTTCCTTTGGAAGTTGACTAATATTAGCTAAAAGCTGATATAGTTCTGTGGCAGATATTCCTGAAAGTGGAAGCAGAGGATTTTACATGGTTTTGGTAAGGTTAAGCCACTCAGTCCTTCCAAGTAGTTGCGAAGTTGTAGTCTAGCTTGAATTGAGCGAATAACAGCAGTTACTACTTCGGTATCTGTGTAGCCCTTTTTTAAACTTTCTTTGATCTGCGATATCAAAGACTGATAGGTCGGTTTATCTTTTTGTCTGGGTTCACTGATCTGACCTTGAATCTTCAGTTCTCTTCAAAAATACTTGTATTAAGACTTGATGGGACAGGTTCACTTCTGATGTTTGTCTTGGTTCCTTGCTTCACAGTCAAGTTATTCAACGATGACAACGAGCTAGGTTGCTCCTGGGCTAGTTCAAATAACTGCATCTTCTGCTTTAGTTGTTCTTGTGCTCCTGACAATTTTTCATATTGGGGCTCAAGCTCTAACAGTTCTTGTTTCTTTTTCTCAGCGTCCTTCGAGCTGTCATTACTCTCGTCAAGTGTTTATTCATATAAAAGTGACTTGATCTTTTCAGCTAAGTTGGCAAAACCGTCTCCCTCACACTTGCTTGCTTTGTCCTCAAATGCAGTCCGGATAATCTTAATCAGTTCAAATTTCCCTTTCTTTCAACAGTCTCAATGCTAAGCCACTTCATTTTCATACCAAAATCTTTTAAATCAGTTATATTTAAACCCAATATACGAGATAGGAGTACAATCATAACTTCTTCATCCATTTTAAAACCAGTCCACTCAGATATTCGACAATAAACACTTTGAAATGTTAGTTTATAATCAACACATACCTTTGCTATTTCCTTCGATAAAACTTCATTAAAAGCACACAATAATTCACCGTATTTCGATAAATTTCATCTCGGGGCGACCTCCAAATGTTACTCGAAATATCAGACAGTGAATTATCATCACTTTTAGCGCTTTATTAACATAACAAAATAGTTATGAATATTGATGAAAATATTCACAAAACAATGCTTTGAACAACGTTTTTCCTGCATTCTTTGCTTCAATCTGAGCATACAATCCGTGCTGCTGGTCACTTGTGCCAAGCTAGTCATTAACATAAATTATTGATATCATGCTGACGTTGTCAGCTGTTGGAGTTTTGATGTTGAGTAAAAAAGCTCTTCAGGACCTCTTGGAACACCTCAGTAGGTTAATGGAACATTGAAATTAGCTGGAGCTGTTATGGTTGGATCTGTATTGGTGAAGTACCTCAAAGATAAAAGCAGATATTCCAGAAACAAAAAGTCATTAAAAAAATGGCTTCAGTAGTAGTGGGTGGAATTTTCAATGCATTTACTTTTGTGGGCACTGGATTCTTAGTTAGTAAATTGAATCATTCAGGACATGAAAAAGAAATGAAAAGACGTTATCTTGATATGGAAAAATTGGCTTTGGAAAAAGAAAAAAGGCATGAAAAAGAAACTAAACAAAAACATAAAATAGCTCTCTACAGACAACAACTTGGTGAGGCTAATGATGACATCAGTGTAACAAATAAATCTTTAGATCAACTGAAGGAACTTGAAAAAGAACTCAAACCTGTACCTCAATTATCAGACTACTACCAACCCCCAGATGAAATACAGGAATATCTACACGTCACAAAAAGAATTACAGGACTTGCTGGAGGTTGGACGTTTGGAAAAGCGACGAATTATTCATTTCGATTATTTGTGTTTTCCTGGTTGTTTTGTAGTCTTTTTAATATTGATTATTCCTTTTTTTACACCAGAATTGTTGTTTTGTATATAATAAATAATGTCGACATTTAAAGAACTAAAAAAACAAGTTAGAGAAAAAGAAATTAAAGAATATTATAAAATGAATAAGGATCAAGTATGTGAAGCTTTAAACTTTGAAAAACTACCTCCAAGCGAAAAATATGAAAAATGTTGTCAAAACAAATGAGGAAAGCAAAACCTGTTACTTTGACTCATGTGACTTCAAAAACTAGTAAAACGTTTCTAATCATTTACAAAGCAAGTAATTTTTTTGACATCAATTCAGGAATTATTAAGCAAGCTTGTGACAGAAATAATCTTTTGACGATTAAAAATGAGTGGTACAAAATTGAGTTTGAAGAATCAAAACCCGAAGAAAATAATAAACACAAAAAACTTTGGTATGGTATAAAGTTCAGTTTTGAATATCCAGATGATTGGGAAGAGCTTGAAAGTAGTTGGGTGCCTGATAGACCTGGATTTAGAACTTGTTAATTTTATAGTTACCAATCAACAGCGTGTGTATTCCATCTTGTAGTATGATTCGTTTGTCACCATGTGAACTTTGCGCTTTTTTATCAACAGTTTCTAAATAACTATTATGTAAATGAGATCTAATAATGTTCATCTTTCTTCAGTCTTCTTTTCCAGTCATTAAACAAGTTTTTATAGTCTTTGTGCTTTAATTGTTTTTTGATGACTCCTTTTTCAACACCTTTGCATTTTTTTTATTTCTATAGCATCTTCAGTGGCGTAGCTAGCTCATAATAATGGTCACGCTAAATGTCGTGCCGAAGGCACCACTCTTGCGCTTTAGTGTGAGCATTGTAGGGGGGTCCAAGGGTATTGTCCCCGGAGAAAATTTGTAAATCTAAAACCTCAGAAACAGCATTTCCAGCAATTTTGAGGGCGCAACGATATCACTAGACAAAGTTTTGTAGGCACATAGTTTGCCTTTGTAATGCAATACCACTCTTTCATAAATGATCTCCCCTTATTCATAATCGTCAAATTTGAAGTAGGTTGTTCGTTTAATAACATTTTGTTCACCAGTTGGTCGAACAGATAAAGGATTTGTCAAATATTTACTGTACCAGCTTCATTAACTTCAATAACAACAGGATTCGCCACTCTCGTTGAAGTAATTGGATATACATTAGTGAAATCACAAGTACAGTATGAAATATGAATATATCATAACGTCAAAGACTCAAAGTCTGTGTGCTCATGCAGAAGCTTTGTGGGAAGGGTTAAATATCAAAACCCTCCATCTTTATAAAATAGCGGGACTTCGCTGACGAAAACGGCCGTTCTGGGCATGTGCTGCGTGAATCATCCAATGAAAAATGAGAACTTCATGTATAACACAGTATTAAATGTTCCGCCATGTGAAATCAGCAGAACTCGGGACATTGATCACACGAACGCGTGAGTAAGCAATAAATGCGTGGGTATTAGGTAATCTATAGGATTCAGTTGCTAGGCAGCACTGGGCAGACTGCAAAATTGCATAAGAGTTTATTGCAAGTCCCTTTCCGTATTTGGATTTTACATCTTGAGTGTGCAAGGGTATTACATGGCCTACAGTCCAAACAGTTGGGGTGACCTTGCCTATAAACAAAGAATTTGCCCTGTAGTAATTCCTGCAAAAATTAGCCAAATCTTCAATCTCGTTAGCAGAGATGGTCATTCTAGTAAACAGAGAAACTGCATTCCTAAGTTGCTGGGCAATATAGGAAAAAAAGTGCATCCTAAACTTTTGTCTCGGTGAATCTGCAGGTGTTCCAAACATTCAGATACCAGGTACATAAAATTGTGGAGAAACATTCTGGAATCTTTACCAGTGAACCTGTAAGTGAATTCTCTGCTTTTTGCCTTTGTCTTATTGCACCAATGAATGATTTTGTTTGCTAAACGAGATAGCCTACACTTATGTTTTAACAAATGTATCAGCTTATAAAATGCAAAACTACTTGGTGCTGCTTTAAAGTTAGATATATCATCATTAAGGGCAGATTTACTAATTGCCTCACCTAGCATCTGCTGGTGTATTAACTGACAGGCATTATTCTTTACATGCAAAGGTTCAGCGTGAGCCCTATCGATGAGCCTGCCAACTGGTGGCTTAAACTCTTGCCTACTCTTACATGCTGCAATAAACGCTGGAACTTTGCTACGCTTACTTTGCTCTGCTAATGGCCTTCTGGTCAACTTTTTTCTTGAAAACAGAAACTTTCTTAGCTGTAGATACTTGCTCGCTATAATCCCACGGTTTCCATGCTGGGAGCTCCCCTGCTAAGTATGCCAACGTTTTCATGTCATTAGGGAGCTCTGCAAACTTAAACCTGATCACCATGTCATTAATGTTAAAGGATGCCTTTTCCATTTTATCAATCTCTTGAGTTAACATTGATATATACTTGGTTACTGCTGGGCTTGTTCCACTGCAATTACTGCCAAAAATAAGGAAATTTTCCTTGCTGCTTAAAATTTTATGCCCAATATTGAGAAAACTAGCTAGCCAAGTGCAACACGGGTCAAATTTTCCAAATGGGGTTCCATCCCCACCAATGGCAACCTGAAAGGTATAAGGCTCCTTAAATCGATCTATATCAGTTGCAGGCAGGACAGAAAGATAAAATGATGCCAACCTGGGAAGCAATTTTTCAATCAATTTCCTATAACGACCGTCAACCTTCTCACCACTTGCTAAATCACCGCACAGACTACCACGAACACTGTAAAGTGTTCTGATTTCTGTTTCGTTAAACATAGAAGCAAGTTTGTTGTAAGGAACTAGCCTAGGCAGTGGGCTCGAAAGAACCTTGATACATGTGGTTTTAGTTTTACCACTTGAATTTTTTATCATAGACAAACATCTGATCTATATTTTCTCTTGCCCATGATTCCTTTACTGTGATAGACTGCAATACTATGAAGTTTATTTATCTCTGATACTTCAAACTTATCTGAAGCAGTCTTAAATATCACAGAAAAAACATTTTCAAATTTTTTACTAGTTGACATAAACTTGACAAGAACTTCCTGTGGGCACTTCTTTTCCACTGTTCCCAAGAGACCAACAGAAGCAGGTAAAGGATTTTTAGTAGTTGCACCATGGATTTCTGAAGGAGCTTGAAATGTTTCGGTTCTTCGCCTCGCCATTGCCTGTGCAGACCTGGTTCATCTTTAGAACTTAGAACAGTAGGATTATCCAATCTTGCTTTTGCATTTATTTCAGAAAATGTTTTGCTTTTCTTTTTAGCTGGTGGAGTGAGCAGTTCAGGCTGGGGATTTCCAGATCCATTGATTATTTCTGTTACTTCTGACACCTCCTCAATCTGCACGAAATGTATTTAACCTATTAAGTTGCTAGACTCTACCCTTGATGAGTAAAATCATCTGTCATTAGACAAAATTAAAAAATAAAGTAGGGCATATCAGGAACATTGCAACTTAATGGTTAAAGTAATGTTGTAATGATGTACAAATTAAATTCATACAATGATGACAAAATAATGATTTTACTCCTTTTATCTGACAACATCTCTGCGTAAACACAATGAGTGACACTATTTCAAATGCCTGCCACACACGAGCTCTTAGCTGAGTTAGCTGCCACGCAAGTTCTATAATGTCTAAGCTAGCAGCCCTCATGTGCACATGGTTTTTGCTGAGGAATTCAAGTGCCAATATATGGGTGAGCTCTTTAAGCAATGTTAGTGATGTGTACATGCAGCTTAGCTCCAAACTCTTGTGGCGGTTAGCTCAGCAAAGAGTTCTTGTACACTCATAGATAGCCCAATAATTGTATTATCCATATATATTTCAAATAAAATTCAATAAAAAGTTTATAAACAGTACTTTAAAAGTATGGATAATACAATTGTTGGGCTACCTATGGTGTGCTGCAGGCTTAAGTGCACTTGCCTAATTCATCTTTCTATTCTGTCAAATACCAGACAATCCTAAGCAGTCAAAAGCTCAGTGTCTTGAAGTTAAATGGGTTATATCAAGCATTATTTCCTATTACTTCAATCTTGGTAATTATTTAAATTTTTTTACACCTTGAGCTCCACTTATAGACATGAAAACTTTCCATAAATTGTCAGACTATCAGAAATAAAATACAAACTTTACCCCTTACCCTGTGAATAATCCTGTCTAATTTGGACTTTTTCTTCGCAAGTGTTTTATGTGCTAAGGCAGTCTTCTCTTATGTGTTTCTTCTCTTGCATGTAAGTGGCAACATCAAATTGACTATACGCTTTGGCCTTTCATCTTGCCATCACAAGTCATAAGCCAAAGGCTAAACATGGCAGAAAAATAAAAACTATTGTTCTGCGGCATTTCGTAATAACAACGCATTTGGTAATAAATTACGCATTTTGTAATAACAATTGCGGCATTTTGTGATTATGTGCGCATTTTGTAATAAAGTATGCAGC
>JAODVM010000460.1:0-21035 GCA_025400095.1 Phenganax marumi
AAGAGTGGATAACTGGCGATATACTTGGTCCAACAATTCTGCTAATGCACTCGCAAGTCAGCCTACTCGATCACATATTCTAAGAGGAGAAAAATCGCATCGAAAATCGCCCGTGTGAACTGGCCTTTAGGGACCTCACGAAGCTACGACGGCAACGTCGGATAAAAAGTGATCTTTGCATTAGAAGAAGCCAAAGCTAACTTTTGTTGTCAGTGAAATAAAGGGCATGCATGTTTAAAGAACTTGTATGATAGCATTAAATCAGTAGCAAATTTTCCACGAAATTAAGGAACGGGCTTTCTTACTCAGTGAGTTCACGTCGCCTCAAAGCGTGAAAAGCCTTAGAATAAAGTTGTTTTTAAGGCTTTAAGCCTTTATACAACGAAGTCCGCCTCGAGAAGGTGCATGGGACGGAAATGTATTCGTTTTCTTTGTTTTGCTAAAAACGTTTTTGTTCGAAAGACGTCCCCGTCGAGTTTGCCCGTCCTCCATCGTCAGGTCCCTAGCATCTGAAAGAAACCCCAACCCGTCAGCAGTGCGGTGACGAAGGCGCATCACACGGGACTCTTATCGTAGATCTGTTGCAAGTTGCAAAAATGTTCTCGTGACAACGATGATGTACCAGAAAAAGTTGCGTTTGTGTTCGAAACTAAACTGTTTAGTTCTCTCGAGAAAACAACAACCAGCTCAGTATCTAGGTTTAAAATGATTTATTTATTAGTTTTGTTCGAGGGATTAGATGAAGTTGATGTATACTTCTTATATGGTCTTGGGTTTGTATGTTGCGTTTCACGTACTATGCGTGTTTCTGCCCTCTCACATTTTTCGTGTTTTGCCCGTTATTTGTATATAGAATGATATATTAGAGCTGAAGATTATATTATAGAATTCAAATAATTAAATTAAGAGTAATAAGACATGGCCATTTAGATTTTTATGTATTGTGAACTTAGAAACGAAAATATCCAGAAGTGGAACATTGACAACGTGATACATGAAACTTATGGTTAGGTATTTTGTTTTTAGAACCATTAAATTTCATATTTATGGAAAGAGGTCGCTTCTTTATTATTTAATGTTGTAACTGCAATGTTTAAACATTTCAATTAAGAAAATAGTGAATCCGACGTAGCGGCGCACTTGCAGTTCAGCCAGTTTTCACACCATTGGAAATGAAGTCTGAGCATGTCTGAAAAGAAAATCATGATAATTATTGCATATATGAAGGCGGCTGTCATCTTGGTAAAAGCATCTTTGAACTTTGCAATTGCTCGGTTTCTTTTCTGTATCACACATGAACTAACTTATGGTCCGCGATTAGCCTGCGAACATACTTTCACAATTATGATAGGATACTATAGTTTCGATCTTGCATGATGATACCCCTGAACCTTTGCTAAAAATCATTGCTATTAAGAGCCTATTCGCAGTCCAGTCCTCACTTGACCCGGGTACTAGTTCTTAATGTTGTTTTTACACGATATATATTACCTGTGACTTCAAGACGCTTTCGATAGTCTGCAACGGCATTCCCACAAACGTTTTTATTTGACCGACAGACGCTTTAATGTTGCAGTACAAGGTCAGTATGTCTTTCTTATCGGCGAAGCTGACCTTACATTGCGAAATAACACTGTCACAATGTAGTTCTTCGATGCTTGCTTGAGGAAGATTAAGAGAGATGGCAACGTTCTTGCTGTCTTGCAGTTTACATTTCACTTGGTTGCAAACTTTGTTTTTTTCAGCCTCATTCAATAAACATTTCTGATCGCACTTACTGATCACGTCTTTCACTGTGGGCAATGGTAGTTTCTGTGTTGTTTCAATGGTGTTCTCATCTAGTCCTTTGCAGAAATACAAAGAACATATCTTTGTCTTCTCACTATCTGGCACATTACAAATCCCGCAAGTTTTTGTAATCTCATTGATCTGACTCTCCCGTAGTCCAACGAGCTCCGCGATTTTTTGTGTTGATTGATAAAGGCAGTAATATGTACAAGTGTCGTGTTTGCTCTTGGGTGTAATTTCTGGTGGCGGACATCTTGTTAAAAAGTTAGCAACCATCTTTTCACTTAATGCTGAATTGTTAACTTGTGCTACGATATCAACCGCTTTCATATAGCCCTTTGACTTTTCTGAACACACACGATATAGCAGGTGTTCATCGTTCAACAAGCAGTTATCATACCATCCTTTTTCTGCGGCTGTTGCAGAAATGATCCTCGTGAGAGTCTCCAGCGATGTATAAGATACGACGTTGTTGTCTATGCAAGACTTCTCGTTTAAATCATGAGCTGACTCTCCTTTTGCGTGCAAAACTTGAAGTGTGTGTCTTCCAGATTTACAGTCATTTATTATAACTGATAAAGCGTGTTGTTTGTCAGCAAGACATTTGAACTGGAACTGAAGTTTGCTCAACGCTGTTACGAGTTGCGTTTGCAATGATGCTACTGACGATGTTGAAGAGCTTGCTGCATTAATATTTTTAATGAAGTAGGTGATCGCCTTTGCAGGTGAACCATCAGTGAAATTTGCTTCTACACTCAAGTTGCCTATGCCTTCTAACAAGTCCAGTATTGTAGAGTTGGTTAATAATTTTATTGCTGGTTTCCAAGTCTGTAGATAGAAGAAAGAAATAGGCAATGAATTTTTGAAAAATCAGATGTTATACTGTCGTTTGGACAGAGCCCATTTAAAGCCGACTTCTTATACTACCTTTAAGGTCCAGTGTGAGTTCCCGAGGCATGCATAGAATCATATATTTCAATCGAATTAAAAGTGGAATTGCGTGATTGTGCAGCGCCGGCGTTATGTCTTGGCATCTGCTTAGACCTGGAGCGATATTTTGAATATCGTATATTTGCGCATTTCGTGTTTTTTTTTAAAATTGATGTTCCCTTCATGTCGCGCTGCTACAAACTACTTTTTTTTAAACTTTTTTGTCGCCGGATAATTTACTCGTGGAGGAGAGTCCTAGAAATTACAACATGAAGGGGAAATTATAGAGAAAGAAAAGATAAAGGAATTCACCCCACCTTGTTGTAAACTTCGTCAATCAGTGGCTTAACTTCTGTAACTTTGATTTTCTCAATTTCATCTCGAGTTCCAGTTATATTCAGTGCTGTGTCTAGCATATCATTTGTTATCGTCTGACATTTCTCTATTTCTTTATATATTGACCACGCAGACAAAGCTATATTAAAAGACTATAGTCACTACGGCATATTGGAATATAATACCCGTCCCCACTCCTCTAGCCTACTTCTTATTCAAGTTTTTCACGCCTGCGTCACACACAGATATACAGACAAGCGTAGTATTCTACTGTAGATAACAATACTTTCACTCGTGCAGGAAGTTTTAGTGTGGTCCAAAAGCGCTTCAGTACTGTCTGTGTCCTCCGTTGATTTGAGGAATGCATCGCGTATGGTCATGTTACATTTTGTATTGGTTGATCCTATTGAACCCTAATTGACCCTAGGCGTAGATTTACTGAAAAAGTAATGATGTGATTCTAAATTCTTGCTAACATCATGAGTTGTTACCTGTGTACAAGCCATTCACGATTGGTGTGACTGCCTTAGACACTAGCCCTTGAGTTTTCGATGCTTGATTTGCATTGTGTACGGCTTTTGCGGAAGCTTTTATCTGTTTTTGTATTTTGGTCGTTGTCAGGCCTTGAACATACGCGAATTTATTTTTAAGCTGAGGTTGAACAAGACCATTGGGATATGCTGCTGATTTTTGATTTTGAAACTTGTTTGTAAAATCTGCTGTCATCTCCTTGTATATCTAAAAGCAAGAATAAGTAGTAAATACGCAAAACAGCTTTGAAATGGCAATTAAAAGTGTAATAAAAGTTTTTTGTTTCAGCTAGGCTGCCCAGGCACTGAGCATGTTTGCGCCAGCAGTTACTAGGTACATCCACTGGCTACATGACATTGAGACTACAGTTTGGAATCGACAGCTACTGCATGTTCAAAAAATGTTCGCTCCGTGTGTGCGGGAAAGCGGCGGCAACGGAAAATGGTTTTCACTTCCAGAGCACGTAACATGCAACTAAATATCGCTAGGAAAGCAGTACAGTGTACCCTGCAATTCCACCGTGATAGTATAGACACTGTGCAAAAACGTAAAGCTGGTGAGCTGGTTAAAGCAAGTTAAGGCAAGTTAAAGCTGGTTAAAGCTGGATCCGGCGGCCATATCCCCCACAAATTATAAGTGCAGCTCGTTTTGGACCCAACAGGCGAAAAAGTTTGATCAAATTGAAATAGACCATGTGTTTCACAAAATTTGATGAAATACAATGTGCCAAAGATTAAAATATTTACTAGTCCTGGTACATAGGAAGGCATACGAACAGATCGATAGGTCATATTTAGCATTAGTCCGGTGGGATCCGTCAAGTGCATTTCCAGTTAAATGACAATCTCTCGAATTCGACTCTTTGAAAATTTGAAACAGAATTGGCTTTAAAAACAACCTCTATGTATATGAGGATGTTAGCACTAGTCTCAGAGAGACTTATGTCGTACAAGCACTTGGCAGTGCTGAAGAAGCTGTAAAGGTCTCGCCGTTTGCTTCGCAATTTGTTCAAATGTACCAAAAGAGTTGCTTACTTACTTTAATATATGGAGAATTACGGCAGTGTGATTGGTCGCTATGTGTGATCCGCTCAAATTCATATGACGGAACTAGAAAACCTGCCGCCTATTTTCCTGAGTAGATTAGTCTAGTTAAAGAAATTCTGTTCTTGTGCGATTCCCTGCTTGTTGTCCGGAATGGCTAGCCTTTTGTGTAATTGCCAATATAGAAATTTCGCTTGGCTATCGACGTACGTTTAGCGAAAAGAAATAAATCTGTTCAAAATATCATTGTTTGGAACATACCCCGTTATCAGTGTGATATCTTACCTTGTTAATAGCGTATCTTTGTTTCAGTGGTCCATACAAACCATATCCGATTGACAATGCCAGAGAAAGTACAAAACGACCTGTGCCATCCCACGTCCATTTATCAAAAATTCCTTGCAGGAGAGGACTTGACACAATTCCATCTAGAGTTGTTCTTTTGTCTAGAACCATCGCCTGGTTTACAAAATATTTGAAATAGTTTGATAAACTGACTTTTGGTATGAACCATACTAATTAAAGTGAACAATTACTCGAACCAAATTAGGGTGATGTCAAAAATTGGGATGAAAACCAAGATTCAAGCACTTGAAAAGACTCAACAAAGTGGAAGCATGTTTCAACCGTCTCACTGGATCTAGTTTTTACTGAAATTGAAAGTAGACAAGTAACACTTTTTCACCTGAATTTGTGCGGATTTCTTCTGGAATTTTTCAGAAACGCCGCCATCCACTGACACAATACCGTTCGCAAATCTATCCACATTTTGATTAATGCTTTCGATGTAATTAAGTATTCGTTGATTATTGATATTTGCACTTTTTCCATCAACCTCTAGCTGGAATGCTGAAGTAAATTATCAGAGTAATAGTAAACTAGGATAGTGTAGATAATGATAAATAAACCTGTTCCTACTTTTCCTGTAATACAGCGTAATTGTAAGTGTAATACAGCAAGTGTAATACAGCAGTGTAATACAGTGTAATACAGCAAGGATGATGATTTAAGCTCAAGAATAATACAAGAATTATTGTATACTGTCCGGTTTAATAAAGCCTGCTTTTTGCACTCATGTTGCCGATTATTGGCGAGGCCTAGTTTAATATGTCGCCGATCATGATAACTCTTCGACGAGATGGAAAGAAACCAACTATTTTGTTTTCTAAAATGGTATCGACGATGGTCGCCGACAACATTTGAAACATGTTCTCATATATCGCCGACGTCGCCAAGCTCGTATCGCCGATCGCCGGCGACATATGAGAAAATCGGTGAACCGGTCACGACAAAATTGGTCATAATAACATACCATGCAATAACAAGGCATCTATTTTATTAAGTTCTTCTCTCATATTCACTTTCTCGCTGTCCACATAGTCTTTATTTTTCTTAGAATTTTGACAAAGGAAATCCGGACAGGGCGAAAGGTACTCGCACGTAGGAGTTTTGCACGGCTTAGGTCTGTAGTCGTCGCACTTTCGAATGGCGTGATACACAGTAACAGACATACTGGCACCGTAGCTGCCCCAAGATGCAACCGTTAATCCCTTACTCAGTGCACTGAACCATCCCCCTAAAAGGCAGGAATTGGTGTGAATTATTGTCAGAAGCAAGCGTTTTTGAGGTATATGAAAGTTAGAATATTTCATGTTACCAACAGCATGAGGAGAAAAAAGTGAACAACAAGGAAAATTGACAAGTATGAAACTATACAACTTGATTGTATTCCGTAACTCTGAAATGTCAAGCTCGGAGAAGAGCTTGGAGAAGAGGTAATAGCGTCTTTTCTTTGTTGACCGGGAAAACGTTTCTCGCAGAATTGTATAGCGAGTAGGTAAATAGTTGTTCCTAGTAAACGAATGTACAAAATTAATCTACTAACGCTTTTCCCCGCCATGAGAATATGGTTCTGCAACTTCATCCAAGTTTTCGTTTTCTGTTCAGAAGTGAAACAGTATTTTTAGTGCATGACTATGTTAGTGATTGCGTTGCTCATCAGTATCCTCGGCTAATCAAAATTCACCTTGATGATTTAAGCTCAAGGATGCTTGAATACTTATAGCAGAAGATGGTTCATTGTGAAGCAGTGAGACAAACATGAGGCAAACAGTCAGTGCTGTTGGTTGATACATCCTCACAACTAGGAAAAAAAGATAAATGGTGTTTTATGACAACCAGTAAATGAGGTACACCTGGGCTTGTACACACCTCTCGAAACCTCTCGGATAAATGATCTGTTCAGTGTTTACTGACAATGTCAAAATTAACAAACATCTAATGACAAAAACCAAGGTAACACGTACATTAAAGCCCTGGTCATCTGAGCCGGGCTAGCCCGGCAACACCAGCCCAGCAACACCGAGATCTCGCTTTCCGACTCGTTTGCAGTCTATTATTTTGAGATTTGATTCACATGGAAACCGGGTTAGCTCACCTTGCCGAGATCCCGCCGGTTGAATCAACTGAGATCTCGCCATGAGGGCCTCATATGAATGCGTCAAGCGAAAGCTTTTTGTCGATTTGAAGTCTTTTATCGTTACTATTTTTCAAGATTTCGAACATCAAATAGCGAGTACGATGTCTTGATTAATTTCAATAACTGAATTAGAATGGCATGGCGAGTTTAAAAGAAAAGAACATTGCCTTGTGGAAGCCAACCAAGTGTGTCGTAGAAAATCTTCCACTGCGGCCGTTTCGCCCACGCGGGGAGCACACAGCTTTGAACAAACTCTGTCGTTGTCTGTCCGCGCCTAATTGGTCTCGTGTGCACTCCAGGAAGGTTAAAAGTATTTCAATCTTCTCCGCGTATACACGAGGTCAAAAGCAGAAAATCAAACGCAGTGCATGTTCAAAACTGTGCGCTCCGCCTGCGCGAGGAGCACTGCCAAGCAATGCTGAACCCTATTAAAAAGACTTAGGCCCGGTTCAAATGTCGAACTTTTCATGTGCCGAATCGCCAAATCGAATGGAAATGAATCTAAACAAAGAATTTTGCTCATTAGCATTAGGTTCGGCACATGAAAAGTTCGACGTCTAAACCGGGCCTAAGCGCCAGAGCGTGGTCACGTGTGCCCTATGGGATATGGGGCCATAGGCCCCGAGTGACCTTTTATATAATTCGAAGGACTCTCTGATTCCATAGTGCACAAGTGACCATGCTCTAACCGTTTACCTTTAGGAGGGCATTAAGAGATACAATGCGCTCTGATTAATTTGAATGTTATTATATAGGAGTATATAAAGTTGTTAATTTTGTTGAATTCATTAGTGACTCTATATAGAGTTGTTAATCATTCAATAATTTCAGACACTATGAAATATAGAGCAAATAAATACTGAAATCTGATTGGCTGAGTGAGGGTAGTTATTCTCTAAGAGTGGAATGTATTACAATAATAACTAGATTAAAATAGAACTAATGACTCAGAAAGTTTTGATTCTATCGCGTCCGATTGTCCATTCAGATTGAGCTTATACTGTTCAATTAAAAAGGCATTTCATGAACTAAACAATCAAATTTATTCAAGTAGTTACGAAGGAAGGAAATTTCACTAATACTGTCCAGGCTTAATCCATGTACTTCTTTAACATTCATGTTTCCCCACAACACTCGTTTTATGCTCTTCAGAGCGTTGGAATAAGTGACGAGTCCTGGTCACATTTAAACTGGTAAACAACACATTGTTGAAAAAGTAGAAGTGATTTCTTCTCACGTGTTCTTTATTCCATTTTGATTTTCTTGCTTACAAATATAAGTCCTTGGGACTTCCCTAGCTGGATGGTTCTATTTTAATCCAGTTCTTATTGCAATATATTCTACTCTTACACCATACTTAACTACTGTAGTGAAACATTTTAAACCTTATTTTCTTGATAATGATGTTAAGATGACATCAAAACGTCGAACTAATTTTATATCGCTAAGTTTTATCATTAAATGTCTAAAAAGAAGTCTTTTTATCATTAGAATAAATCATTAAAAAAACCAACATAATATGCTTCAATAACAATAAACATTTGGCGTCCCACAAAAGAATACCAAGATATTGAAAAACTAGTAACATTGTGAGTCCACTCTATGATGTAAGATATAGATACTGCTCAAGCCACTATTTTCGATTACAACTGGTAACATGCGTTTAGTTTTCTCTAGATTCGATGTTAGTTTGTGTTCATTCAAGCATATAGCAACTGCCAGGAGATCTCGATTCAATTTTCATTCAAACCTTGAGACGATGAGTCAATAGAGTAGAAAACGATGTCATCTACGTATGGTGATGCATGACAGGACGGGACACCAAAACGTCTTAACTGCCTTCTCCAGAATTTTGCTTAATGTTGGTAAAATAGAGATGAGACGATAGTTCGATGAAATGGTTCGATTTCCAGACTTGAACAGTCCCGCAAACTTTGAGCACTTCCAAAGTCTCAAAAGTTACTAATCAATAGTTTAGCAATGGAGGTTGTTACAGTATGAGCAGAAGACTTAACAATTAAGCTGAACACATTTTATCCAGAAAGATCGCTTTATTGTTTTTCAGCGACAAACGTTGTTGAAGAACAAAAGGCTAAACTAACTCTGTTATCAGGAACTGAGACACTGGCTACTCATCTTGGGCATGTCGGCTTGGACGGTTAGCAATTATTTTGTCGGCCAGACATCTTCCAGAGCAAAAAAGTTATTAAAGGTGGTGTGCTAAAAGCCATCAGTATTAATGTCTTATGTAATATAGTAACAGTTTATAATAACCTGTAGACTACCGGGTGTATACATGCACAAGGCGCACTAGCTAAGACAGTCAACAATGAACAACAAACAATCGACAATGAACCGTTCTCTACGAATGAAACAAGTTGCACACATAGATGTAGAGAGACAGAAAAGAGACGGGGCCGAGAGAAGCAATATAGCACCAGAGCACACCAGAGTAATAAAGATATATACAGGAGTACAAGTAAATATTTCGAGTGTGACTGTGTCACTGTGTGTGTCTATAATATCAGAGAGCTTTTCCCCAAACGACGTGACGATCCCGCAACGCGAACGAGTTGGTATTACACATACGAAGGGTCCTGTAACAAATGCCTCAAATATGTTGTCCATGTAGAATTACGACTGCATGCTTTAATAACTGCCCTCCATACTTCTTTCTTTTTAGCAACTTTTACTAATCTATTTACCGTATTTCGTAATTTACTATATTTGTTCCAGTGCATACCAAATTGGATCTCAGCGATTTCCGATGAAAAAGATTCCTTTCCACAATCATTTTGCTTATAGTATTCATAGCGTGCCTTTCACTCTTTGTCTTTTAATGCGTGCATGATCATCCGCTACCTCCGAAAACAGTCCGTTTCAACAAATAGAGCATCATTTTTATGTCAGCGTCTTGAGATTAAAGGAGTTTCAATAAAAAATAATACAAGAGGATTGCAATGAGTTGGTTTTTTCAGTGCAAGAGTGGTGAGAGTAAGTTTACTAGATTTACGTGTGTGAATGCCGTCCAATGAGTAGTGAACCTATTGGTAGTGGTACGACTGTAGCATTGTGTAGCAATCATTGAAACTCATATATATTATTCCATTGTGTCTTTCTGTTACACATACATCCCTCTCCCTAAAACCTATCGGTCATAAGGTGTTCACGTGGATACCACAATTGAGACTATTGAGACAGTAAAGGTTCGTGCTATGAATTACGAGATGCTAATAAAAGCGTATTACCTTGTAGGGGACCTAGATTCATTTTGCTATGGCGCCTATCCATGGGGAAATTTTTAGAATGAAAAACAATAAATAAGAGTTTTCATACGGAGAAAGACAGTGTTAAGCTACCAGTTCATAGAGGCAACTCAGACTATGACCATTCTAGGAAGTAGTTGAACTCGACTCATTTCATCTTGAGTGTTAAACCAAACTCGATAAGGATCTCCTTGAATAAACAAATTTTCTCCACGATCATAAGCTTGTTTTATTTTTCCAGGATTCATTTCAAAAACTTTAGCTGCCTGATAAGTGCTAGGAAAACTTTCTGTCCAACCATTCGTACGGAATAAAAGAACAGGTTTAGGTGTTTTCATCAAGTGTCTACAATACCTCTCTCATATTTCTCATTAGGAGGTATTTTTTTAGTCTGAGTGCTTCACATAATTGAGTTTTATTCATTTTTGAAGTTCCTTTAATACCTTGAGCTTTAGCTTGTTGTTGGAGTTGTTTAAATGAGTTATTCATTCTTTATTTTATATCCCACAACATTTCTGTGAGAAATCAATTTTTTTCAAACTATTAGATTGATGACTTTTCCAATCATCCAACCTCCAACGAGTCCCATGGCTCTCTTTGCAACCTCTTGATAGTTGCTCATTTCTTGAGAGGGTCGGTAATAGTCGCTTAAAACAGGTTCAGGTTCTTCTTCTAAATTTAATGCTTTTAATCGATCCAAGGCATGATTCATAGCATCCATGTCTTGATTAGCATCAGACAACTGTTGACGAAATTTTAGAAGTTTATGTTTTCGAGCCACTTCTTTTTCGTACCATTTTTCTTTATCCAAAGCAAGTTGTTCCATGGCTAAATTATGTCATTTCATTTCCGCTTCATACCCCGAATGGTTCAACTTGCAGAATAAAAAACCAGGACCTGCGAAAGCAAACGCATTGAAGATTCCTCCTGCTACCATTGAAGTCATATGTGTTGCGTATTTAATTATCTTGAGATGTTGCTCCGGGGATGATATTTTTATCCACGAGGTACTTTACAAGTAAAGATGCAACCATGACTGCCCCAGCTAACTTTAACGCTCCTTTGATGGATTGGCGTGTTCCAAGAGGCTCTCCAAAAACTTTTTTACTTACCACAGAAACACCAACAGTCGCTACAGTGAGTACAGCTGCACTGTAGATTCGATTTATATACTCGCTCTTTTCACTATCTGATAGATTCATTTATTACACTTACTTATTACATTTATTTCATTTATTTAAAACTGTACAAATCAGCGATCCTCCCTCACTTAACGTATTGCCATCTTCTCTGGAACTTCTGTAAAGTGTCAGACAGAAAAAAATTAGAAAGAGTACAGGAAAAAGCGTTGAAAGCAGTATTTAATACAAATAACCTTACTCATAATGAGCTACTTAGTTGAGCTAAACTTCAGACGTTATATAACAGAAGACTCCAGGACATCTCAATTCTAATGTATAAGGTAAAAAACAATCTAGCTCCGCCGCATATAACGAAATTATTTAAACAAAAAGAACAGCGCTACGCTTTGCATAATGTGGACTTCATTCTACCTACGTTTAAAAGTGTAAGGTATGGAAAACATTCTATCAGATACTTTGGACCTTATCTATGGTCCAGGCTAGAAACACATGAGCAGGAAAGTATCAATTTGAAATCATTTATTGTTAAAATAATGAACAAAAATCTGGAGAGAATGTCGGAGGATGGATCTAAAAACTGTAGACTATGCTCTAACTAATATAGAACAAACACTTACTTTATGAGTTTTATTAATCTTGTAACATATTTCGATAACACTTACTAAATTTTGTAACATATATAGATAACAAGTTTATATTTATAGTTAGTGATAGGTAAATAGTGTCCCCAATTAGCTATTATCAGAGGATTTTATATTTTCTTCAGCAACTCTTTTCCTTTTTGCTTCTCTTGCTGCTTTTGATATAGTGATATAGTTTCTTACCCGCTTCAACTTTTTGGGAGTCTTTTGCGTTGTAATGATTGGAGTTTGTTGGTGTGGGGTGTCTGTCATTTATTTATACGTGATTTTTTCTCTACAGAAATGGTTAACCAAGATTCATTTCCACAAGTTTTATCCTGTTTTTCAACTCTTAAAAAAATGAACAACATGACGACGTTGTCAATGTTGGATACGTAATCTTTGAGGAGAAACTCCTTGTTCAAAGTATAAATTGGCAGATTGTTGAATAATTTTTTAAAACGGTAGAGGTCTATCGTTTTCAAATCTTTATTTTCGGTTAAGTGATCTTTTTTACAAAAAACGATGGAGAAGTTTAAATAGAGAAAATCAATAGCAGCGTCGTTATCAAACGTGTGCTTTAATAACTTTATTTTAGTTTCATTGTTAAACTCTCCCAGGAGATAAACGCAAGAGTTGTTAAGTGGATATCCACTCAATGCAGATGGAGTTAGAGAACAAGATGTCAACCCAGGATATGAGAAATTTTAAATACAAGAGTTGCTTTTTGGAATTTTTTTTCAGATTTCAACTCTGTTTTAAGCTCTGATTTCAACTCTGTCTTCATTTCTGGTTTTAACTCTGTTTTAATGACTGATTTTATTTTTGACTCATCTTTAGGTTTTTTATACCCATAATACAATGTCATTTATTCGTAATACAAATCTTGCAATAGCCATCCCAAATGCTGCTGCAGCGCCTACGTACACAAAAGAATGTGCTGGAGTTTGTTTATACTCACTTCATTCGTGGTCTTTTATTTTGAGTTTAGTTTTATAGTGTGGTTCGTAGTTTTTGCCTATTTTTGGTTTGGTCTTTTCAACTAGGGTGTAGTTGAGTTTGTCATTTTTTCCAAATTTATATCCGCTGTGGCCATAGTTAGAACATTATTATAGCCTTCGATTAGATGTTTCAGAATAATCATATTGGAAAGAATCAAAATTACACCAGGACTAACGACTAAATTTAGTTTGTATCTGTGATTGCAGTTCTCATGTCGGAAATAGTCACCGTGGAGTCATCTTGTATAATGGTGTCTTGAACTAGTTCATAAAAAACATCCTGAGTTTGAGACGATTTTGCTCCTTGGTTGACAATGCACAATCGAGTTTCTGCTTGTGGTCCCAAAATAGAATAAACCCAAGACTCGATAGCTTGCTGGAGTAGTTTTTGCCCCATATCGGTGAGTCCATCCGACTCGAGTTTGATAAAACTCTTCCGATCTTGATCGGATTGATTGACAAATTTGTCAATTTCTTGTAAGGATCAGCTTTGTAATCAAAATCTGTTTTTGTAATATCTTTAGAATGATTAGAGTTTTTCCAACTCGAATCGAGGGATTCAATATGACCTACAAAGTAGTCATCATCGTTCATGTAAACCTTAAATTCAGTAATGTTGAGTAAAACATTGTTATTTAAGACGAGCCCTTGCGTGGTTCCATTAGGAGCCCACAATGCAGGAGTCCAAAATGCTTTCAACGTGCTTGATTTTAAACTCTTCGATTGTGATAAGCTTATCCCCAAATATTGGCTCCACTCTGGTGTTGCTTAAATTTCCAAGTCTCAATTTCATATCGATAACCCCCACCAGGAACTTTGAAGTAAACTCAATCAGATCGTTTTAGGTCTTGGGTGGCATTGCATTCGAATACGAATTTATCCAAGTCTGCATGGGGATCTTTCTTAAGAAACTCTCATTTTGCTTTAGATTCATCCCAAGATTCAGAGAGTCATAGCCTTGGAGTAGTTTTTCCCATAATACTTTTTAAGATAATCTAACCAAATTGGGTTTTGATTCACTTTACCATTGTTGGTTTCCTTTTATTTTATTTAAATAAATGAACAAGCTTACCGTGTTTATAGAACTTCTTCACAAGGGAGTCTTTCTTGATAAAAATATAGAAACGACATTAAACTCAAAAACAGGAAATGCAGCGTTTCATCCAATCATAACGACACCATTAGCAATGGAAATTCTAAAATACAATTCGAACCAGGTGATTGGACCTTTGATGAAATGAAGTAATTAGCTAAAAAAGACATCACCATCAAAAAGACGCATAACAGCAAAACAAAGATCCACTCAAAGACAAATAACTCAATCTAAAGAAATTTGGTCTACTACTAGGATTAGTTAAAAATAAGCAAATTCCGGTTGACAAGTGGGTAACATCAAAAAGCACGACAGACATCAACTTAGGATTAAGATGTTAAAATTGATTTTGTCTTGGTGGATAAAAATTACAATTTCGATACAGAGGGACAACATAGCTTGATGGTTGTGAGTTTACCTATAATGACGGAACAAAGTTTATCTGGAAGTGTTTCACACTTCAAGGATATTGAAAGCCGAGTCCAACTTTACAATGGAGTACATAACAAACTTGTGTTTGACGTGAATATGAATATTGGTAAAATTTCTATTGAATCTATATTACCGGAACTCTACATTCATTAATTCTGTTTAACAAATGGAGTATGAATTTCAAATAGAACAAGAATTATGCAACTTATATTATGACCCAAAAAGGAAGGGTATCAATCTGCAGAACGTTTACACCAAAAAGGGATCAAAGCAGATTTACCTGTGACTAGAGCACAAAATAAAGATTGGCTCAAAGCACAAGACACTTGGACAAAATACAAATAAGTCGCAAAGAGACACAAAACTAGTAAAACTTTTGTTAAAGAACTAGCCGATCAAATGCAAATGAATCTCGTAGACATGGATAAACTCAAAAATGATAATAAGGGGTATTATTGAATACTAATCACTGTCGAAATTCTCAGCCGGTTTGCATTTGCAATTCCTGTGTACAGAAAAGACACAAAAAACATGACAAGTGCTGTAGGTCAACATCTAGAAGAATTTAAAACAAGATTTGGGAAATACCCAAACGTGGTACACTTTGATGATAGAAAAGACAACGTGGGTGTGTCACACTCACACAACGTGGGTGTGAAGAATTTGTTAAATGATCATGGTACTCATTATTTTTCTACAAACGCGCATAGAAAAGCAGCCATTGTGGAGTGATTTAATCATACGTTAAAGACTATGGTGTGGAAATACTTTTCCTCCAAAAGGACTTACACATGGTTAGACGTCTTAGACAAACTCGTCCATAATTATAATCATACAAAACATTCAACCATCTTCATGACTCCTGCGTATGTGAACGAATCCAGTCAAGATCAAGTATGGCTCACACTTTATGCAGATTAGAGTGGACAATACCCATCCCTAAATCTAAGCTTGGAGATACTGTTAGAGTCAGTAAGTGTAAGACTATCTTGCAGAAAGGATACGAAGCAAACTTTACCGAAGAGATTTTCAAAATCACCAAGTATTTCGTGGGGACCCCAACATGTACGAACTTGCTGACATGACAGATCAAGAACCTATTCTATGAAAGATTTACGAACCAGAACTCTCTGCTGTCAACAACCAAGACGACGTCTACAAAGTAGAAAAACTACTCAAAAGAAAAGGCAACAAAGTGCTCTTCAAATAGTTGGGATATAATGATAAACATAATTCTTGGATTCCAAAAAGTTCTATACAAAAAATTAATTAAATAAATGGATTTTGAAATGCATGATTTTGATACGAATGAAGGAACACCTTTGATAGAACAAGAACAAGAAACTTCATTTATAGATCAAGAATAAGAACAAGACACTTTACTCAATAATGAGTAAATACCAAATAATTATACGCCATTCGAACTCATCATTGTTTATTTTGCACACAGCTTCCTGAAAGGGAAATAATGAACTACGACAGCAAAAATAATATATCCCGAGAGTGCACCCACAGGAGCTGTGACTTCCGTCTATTAAGAAGAATTTGAAATCCTGATTTAAATTGATGAGGAGAGAAATGTGGTCTAAGACTACTCTGGGTAGATGAACACTGCTGAAGTAATTTGTGCACTTCAAAAAGACCCTGTAACAAACGAGAAGTTTTTTGGTGTGTCTCCATGTGACAAGCTGCATCCAACGATTGATAAATGTTGGTGCAGAATCGTTACAAACATGGATCCTAGCAGTGAACCTGCAGCACATTGGGTGGCCTTCTATTTTCTGTCAATGATTGGAACCATGGGTAAATAGATCAGATGCATGTTGATCATTGGAACATCAAGTCATTAAATCAACCAGTAAAACTAGAGAATTGTCACGTCCATCCATCAACGTGTACAATTAATTCGAAATCTTTCTGTCAGTTCAACATTAGATAATTCATCAAATTCATGTACTGATTTACTCACGTTGAAAAAGTTCAAAACTGGACAACAACAACTTGGTATATGTAGCTCTTGAACTAAGTATAGCAATCATGATTCCATTGCCACAATGAATTTTCTTAAAGAAGAATTGGTAAAGGAGGAGGTTTCTCTCACAAATCAGACATAAGTTTGATTAAACAAAGAAGCACACCTATGATGCACTGTATGTCTGTCTTCGCATCAGGCTCTGCTACTTCTGTGATACAACTGACCGTCTCTGTATCTGACTGGAAATCATCAGGAGCATTTCTGTCAACCTTGTAGTTATCTGGGTGTAACTTCAGGCAAACTTTTGGAGCTACTTCTAATGCTTATACCAATCTGTTATATCTTTTCCCCAAACCAAAATATCATCTACTATTATTCTACAGCTCTTGATATCATCAGATCATAATTTTATTGTTTTTCCTTTGCAATTTCACTGATGAAATTCCAAAAGGTAACCTCAAAAACTTGAAACAACAAGATAGTGCATTGAAACACACAACATTCACTGACATTTCGTCCACCTGAATGTGGCCAGAGTCACTAGTTGTGTCCCAAGCATAAAACAGTTTTTCAAAAAGAAATCTCAACACAACTTGTTCAACACTATTCATGGAGTCATGCTTTCACTTGATTGCTTAATTCAATCTACATGCGCCGATGAAATTTCTCATCTTGTCCGGTTTCACAAGTGGCACCATAGAAGACGTCCACTGACTTGGCTCTGTAGCAGTACTAACAGCACCCACACTTTCCATTTGGTTAGCTTCACCCTAATGGCCTTAAGTGACCCTAACCATAGTGCATGGTAAAATACTCTTAACAACAAAGATTGTCATAGACCTGGAGCTACAGATTACTAGTAATTACCATGAAATGCCATCAATTCTTGTTCATATATGACCAAACTGTACAGAATTTTCAAATTAAAATATCTAAAATTGCCATGGTATGACTTTTCTAATTGTTTTAAGAAATGGAGGGAAAACATCTCTACTAAAACTTGCTAGAATGGTCCCCAAGAATATCATGTATTTTCAAGGTTTTAAATATTTGGCCAAGTTGTAGCTGTCAGTTTGATATTGAAGCATAAAGTTAGTGGCTGATATTGTTTCATAGCAACACTTCGCAGTGCGAAATATCGAATTTCCAACAAATTAAAAAATTACTACATCATACAAATGTTAGTCTTCAGAGAAAGTGCCAAGTTACTAATGAAAGAATGGAGGAATTACTTTTGCAACTTCTAAAGTAAAGTCATTTAGACTAGCTATAATGGCCAGTGTTTGAAACTTTGCAAGGTGTTGGCTCACTAGAGTTAAAACATCAAAACATACACGGATGTGACTATAATGATAATATTAAATGCAATTACAATCCTGCAGTTATACAGTATTCAGAACAACCATGTGCTGCACCCACTCTGCATCTGCAGTACAATGAATTACTACATAGGTAATAGTTAACACTATTACCTATTACAATTACTAATTTTTGTATCTAGACTATAATAACCATTGGAATAATTTGCGGGGACCAAAAATACAGACCATACATCAAGAAGGCAGAAAGTACTTGGGCGTTGACATGTGAAAATGATGCTGCCACGCATGATAGTGGCCTGGGTGGAAGTCCCCAAACCTAAAAACAGTATGTAGATCATAACATTATACTATGAATCACTATAATTTGATGTCAGTAAACGTTATGCATTAAAATCAAGAGGGGAATACTCATATTGAGGACAATTTGGGCTACTGAAGGTTGTACATGTCAGAACAATTGTTTGCACTATAGTCATGAATCTCACGTTTTGCATGCAAATCAAATTTTGTTTGAACCTAATGCTAATCCTGCCAACATTATGACAAACTGATCGATCAGAAATGGCATTTGTAATTTATGGCAAAACATGAAACACAGTTTGTACTTACAATAAAAAAATCAATAAAAAAGCAACAATAAATAATAACTAACCACCCAATTAAGGTATGTTGTTTGAATTACTAAAACAACATTGTAAAGCTCATTGTTCACTAGATGCATTCGTTCATATGATATGAAGCAGACAATATGTTACAATGCAAATGGCCAACAAAACAATTGGTACAAAAAAGTTGGATCGATCTCTTGTTACAGTTCTTAGCTAATTAATTTGCAAGCTAATGAAATTGCAAGATTTACTTGTTTTCTTCCATTTGCACAATTCACTTAAAAGAAACTTGGCTGATGTAAAATATACATATGTACGTAGACCTACTAACGCATTGCTACAAGTAGGTTCACTAGCTTCTGTTGGACAGAAGCAGATGATGGTCAATTTGCAGTTACCTTGACAAAATTATGTTAATTTTTCAGTGTACAAGTAGTAGTTAATTCTTTTCAGTTTTCATGCAGTAGCATTTTACTTGTTGAAAAGCAGTCAAAATGAGAGAGGTTGATTTGCTTGCTCAAATACAAGAGTATAACCCCTGAATTTCATTCATACTCAGGTGAAACAAAGTGAAAGCCATGCACCTTCAGAAATGCTACTAAATCAAGGCTTTCGTCATCAAGTTGGGGTGCAGAGCCCAAGGATATGCATTTTAATGCTGCACACACAAAGCAATATGCATGAGTTACCTTTCTGAAAACCGAGATTTTTCAGGAACTTTATCTTTATCAGTTGTAGTTTCTTCATTATCTGCATAGTTGGTAGGATCAGCTGGTACTAAAAACTTTGCAATCTGAACTTCGGTGTCACTCAAGCCTGCATGAGAAATCCTGGCATAGCCTTGTCTAATTAGTCCATGGTACATAATGTACTCACACCATCGCTCATTGTCACTGGGATCTATATCCTGCCAGAAAATGAGAAGATTGATAATTACATTGAAAAGATGGGGCAGTGAACTCTATCAATTAAACCATGAAACGTTTTGGGAAAAAATAAAATTGACAAGTTCCACCCAGTCAAGCTATTTCACTGTTGTTTTCTTCTATCAAAGTACAGATCCTTTTTGTGAAACACCGATCAAGACTGGCTAAAGTAAATAACCAACGTTTGCAATTATAGTTCAGTTTGGTACAAATAGCGTGTAGTCTTTGTTGGCAGTTGCAAACAAAATTAGCTGGGTAAAAGTTTTCTAAAGTTTTCTGTAACAATCCTTTGATTTAAACTAGCTTCAGTCAAACAATTTAAACTTCCAAATGTAGTTTTTGTCTTTAGAAAAGTGATTAAAATCACAAAATACTTTAAGACCAGAATCACAGAATGATAAGAGAAGCTTTGCTTGGAAAGTGTCAATAGTTTTAAGTGGTAAATGTTCTAGCCACAGTCAACGATTGCAGCAGCGGTCAGTGTGACTACGTGAGGTGAGTTGCCCAGCATAACCAAGTTATCCCACTGTGCAGAGCTAGTCATGCTTCCTATGACAAATAAGTACCAGTTGAAGTTTCAATTTAGCTGTTAGTTTTGAAAACTTTGCCAGAAGCTTGCCATATGTAATTGAAAATTTAAAACACTAGATATTACTTACAGGAAGCAGGCAAATTTAGGAAAGTGGGACAACTTGCTACATAATTACTCCTCGAAAGCCTTAGGAAATCAAATTGATGCTAAAAATTGAAATGCATAATAAAGCAGAAAGACACATCAGTGCCTTTAAAACACCACAATGCTTAAAATCATTTCTTTACTGATGACATAGAATCCTTACTTTCCTTCTGCCATTGTTAAGCAAAGTGTGATAATCACGACTGCCAGGAGCAGAAGTAACATAGCCCAGGAAAACCACAGGGTTATCACTACAAGGTGAAACATAAGTTTTAATGCAAATGCCTACAATGCTAGAAATAATATGCAATACCAGCAAGATAAAACTGGAGACCTCAAGGAGAGTGCAAAGTTGCTGAGACATTTAAAACATCTTACCCACTACACTCTGTTAAATCGCAGCTAGTGAGAATTACTCATGCAAGATAGCTGCATGCGAGTCTACATCTGCAATATATTTATACACGTCACACCAATAACGCACACTATACCACACCTCACAATGCCACACTCTACTACACTATGCACACTATAACTCACTCTGTGTATAGATTGCAATAGAGTCACCACAATTTATATTGTAAGCTATACACTTGGAAATGATGTTCATATGTATAGGCTGGCAGTTGTAGCTCTTGACTGTTGTGCAGTAAATAAATAATGCAGTATAAAAGTTACATTAAAGTTCTATGCAGTATTCAAAATTTGTGTTGTAAATTCAGTTGTTCACAGATGCTTAGCCAAGCAGTGATGATTATATTATTAGTTGATAACATGATATATACAGAAGGAGGCAAAAGTTTGAGTCAGTTTTGGAAAAAATAGTTGTTTCATGGCACTTAATAATATTTCACTCAAAACTACCAA
>JAODVM010000570.1:0-21020 GCA_025400095.1 Phenganax marumi
TAAGAAAAGTAAGGTTCAATAAAACCATTGTATGCTTTTAATGCAGAATCTAGATCTATCAGCCCGCGCACCCTTTTGAAGGCTCCATGGTGTCCATTTAAAATTTTCAACACGATCAATCATTTCAAACATGAGCCTCTTAAAATTAACAGTTTTAAGCTTTAGTTTTAAGCTTTATAACAACTGATCCTAGAAAAAGTTGTTCAATTAAAACTAAGCGCATAGTGGCTACAGTCGACGCCGTGACCATGCGAATCCGGTACCGTGTAAACGGGGCCTTACAGTAATCTAAAAAATAAAATCGTCTCATGCCAACACAAGTCCTTAGAAACTGCAAGTGGTCAAACGAGGAACAAGCATGCAAAAAATTAATAATACTGTTCACTCGTGTGCGCAAATGACGGACCGCTTGGCATTCCCGTTCTCAGTCGAATTTGTCACTACCCGTAACAACTTCGATTGAGAAGTGAAATGACAATCATTTACGCGAGCAAGTTTTATCTGGCTAATTTTTTTCATGGACTCTGCCAGTGTATTAAGTCAGCAACAATGTTCCTTCGACTAATAGTTGAAAAAATTTATTGAAACATAATTATTCTGGGTTGTTTTTGGAGTAACGAGCAAGCATTTCAGTCTGTTGCTAAATGGGAACATTTCCAAAACTTTTTTGGCTTCTTCATTGAAGAACTATTCCTCTTCTCCCATTCTAATCCAGTCCTCCCTCTTCTTGCAAACACTATCTTGCAAATAGTTGTAATTTATTTATAATTCCACGTTTTCCTATAGTAAGTCATTTGTCTAAACATTTCTTCAAAACTAAACGTTAGCCGTTCCATTAAATGCTTTTGCGCTATGGCAGTTCGACGTGTATTATGCTGGGTAATGATATTTATATTTAAAATAAAGACACTAGTGTGATGGAAATTACAACGAGGAAGCAAACATCAATACTGACACTTCAAACAGTGATTTCCGCTGAACTGAAGATCAACTTCCTGATTGAAAGATTAGGTTTACTTTCGGCACTTATCCTATAGTGCACTTCAAGTTTCACTCTAACTGATCATCTTTGTATGGTCACTGAAATGTCGTTTCGTGCGTTGGTGAAGTATTGCACCATAATTGTGCAGCTGACAGGTACAAAAACTACATGTTGTGATTATTACTGAATAACAACGGAGATATAATGATTACTGTTTGTTCTCCAAAAAACGTTAAATCTACAAAAATAACTTAAAAGCGCTTTACAGATATTCGTGCCCACGCCGTTACATGATTTTAGCGTCGATTATTTATTTATTTTATTAAAAATGTCAGTACTACCCTTATCTGCTAAACATTACCAGTCTAAGGCACTTCCTTAAGTTCAGGCTCAGGGACTTCTACGTCATCAAGTGATCAACCATGATTACACTGTTGCAATATTTCTTACACCTTGCAATGCAATTGTAAAACTGTGAGTGATGTTAGTCAACAAGAGAGTTCAAAAAACATCGGCAGATTCAGCGTAGTGCAGGCGGAATGTACTAAAGTCTCGTGGCTGCCAATCTTACCATCTCACAAAAGATGCCGTACATAGGTTATACTTACATCATGAAAATATCAGTGCACCTTGTCAGTAGTGGCAAAGATATCATTGTAGAAGTGCAAGAGAATGAAAAAGTTATAGATATGAAGAAAACGATTCAGCAGATCGAAGGAATCGCGATTAAAGAACAGCGACTGGTGTTCAACGACAAGCAACTTGAAGATGGCACTTGTTTGGGAGACTATAACGTTCAAGAAGAGTCTGTTATGCAGTTAAAAGTATCGTCAAAAAAACAAGATCAGCACAGACGGTAGACAGACTTCATAGTTGGCAGGTCAAAGCCCAAAATTTTGCATATACAATCGCCGGCAAATAACTCGGATATAGATTTAATAAGCTATGATGGCATTAATCTGCATACGGCGTCACACAATACTAACCCGTGTCTAAATTCAGCCGTATCACAAAAAGTACCTGTCGCATTACTACAAGCGATTTTTGTGATTCAGAATGCAGCAAATTGAAATCTGCTAGCATCTCTGGTACTGAAAGACCCAACAATAATGATAACTCACAAATCCACGAAATTAAGGCCCAACTGAAGAGTCTTTCTCTGAATGTTAATGGAAAACTAGAAGCCTTAGCAGATGAAATAGCAATCATCAAAGAAAACAAACCCTACTCCATCATAATTCTAGAAAGTATTGTCGATGACTTGAAAAAGGAAAAGCTAGACCTTATAAGGAAAAACGAAGAAATGAGAGAAAAATATATTGATTTATCTCAAACTGCCTCGGACCTAATAAGGACTACAAATCTCGAGAATGAGAAGTCTAGTCTAATGACTGCTATAAAATTAATCCAACAAGATAATGTATTATCAAGTGAGAGAAATGATGAGCTCCAAACTCAAAACGAAAATCTGACAGCAGTTACAAAACTCCTACAAGATGATCTGAAAGAGAGAATTAAAGAGCGAAAGCAGAAGTTCATGAAAGTTAAGAGGCGCACTGCAGCACCAACATCGACAATCTCAACCGACAGTTCAGTGGTGATAGTTGAAAACAAAAATCGGTTTGATGTTTGCGAAATGGAGAGTGATGGCAGTGTTTTGCGCGAGCAGGCCAACTGGAACCTAGCTTGGCCAACTCAGGCCAACAAAGCGGCAACGCTTGCCAACGAGGCAATAACATCTACCAACAAAATGAAAATACCCATCATCAATATCACAACGCTAATCGATCGCCTGCAAACGCCCGCCAAAAAAATCACAACATCCATCAACAAATCTCAAAAGCCCAGAAGCAAAGTCCTGGCCACCAACAATCGCCAAATGTGGCCATTGTTGGAGACTCTGTGCTAAAGTATGTGAATCCATCAAAGTTATGGAAAAGTGCCAACCTTTCCAGGAGCCAAGGTTGCAGACATGAAATACTATGTCACTGGATAGGTTTATTTAATATTGCATAGCAAAGAAGCTTCTTGCTATTTGTAGACAAAATTTCGAGAAGGTCTGAGCTGTTGCGGCATATTTTGCGTGTGGAAACTTACTTCACGTACAAAAAGGTTTTTTGAACGCTTCAACGGGTGCTTCGAGAATTTTTTGAAAAAACTAATATATCCGATAGTGGACCGTTCTAGGCTTAAATGAACTGTAAATTTCTATCGAGCTCAAAGGATATTCTTACGCTTTGTAAATTCTACTTTTTTATGATTTCGTCATAGTGTTTCGGCTTTTTAATAACCGAAAATTCCCTGAATTTCGGCGATTTGGAAAGCGTTTTCTAGTTTGCTAAACAAGCAGCTAAAAATGGCTCAAAGCTTCGTTAGCCCATCTCTCTTTAAGCCCGTTTTCCACTAGGTCGCATTTTCCGAGCGGAAAATAAATTTACCAAACCGATTGACTAGCAGTATAAAGCGAACCAACACGCTCTATAGATCTATTTTCCGCGCAAAATTCCGCGTACTGAAAAATGGGCTTGACAATAAACATCTGAAAAATATGCATTTTACGAGGAAAAATAATGTAATTAAACACTCGAAAAGATAACCTACAAATTTAATATGGTTCACTATCAGAGTATCGTATTTAAAAAAAAACTCTTACACAATCGCGTCTTGAAGCGACAACACTCCTGTTTTTTTTTCATGCGTTTAGGTTTTTGAAAGAACTTTTCTCGACGCATTTTGAAGGCGTCGCCTTCTCAGTGCAATTTCCTGGGGCCGGTTGTACGAAAGGTGGATAGCGCTATCCACAGGATAGTGATTTTTTGAAACATTCGTAAAATTTCTCATCAATCGTTATAAAACAAGATTAAGACAAATGTTCATAGACGAAAGGCCGCTAAGTTTATTTTGTTAGTCAATACGAAAGTTTGCCCGTTTTCTGTCCAATTTTACAAGGGTTGAAAAATCCACTATCCAGTGAATAGCGCTATCCACCTTTCGTACAGCCGGCCCCAGCTCGTTAAGCTTTCAACTTTCTTGAAAGTCCATTTACAAGTAGTAACACCATTCTTTGTTATCCTTCCCTAACTAAATCACAAAGATTTATGCATGAAATGGCAAAACATCTGTGTTTAATCGAAATATACCACTCCTCCATATTTTTCCGTTTCGAAGCAAAAGCAGCCTCCTACCGTCATGCTTAGCGGCCGTAAATTCTATAAGGCAAGTGGTCCATTAGCGCATCAGTATCTTTGACAAAAATAATTTGAGTTTACTAAGACTCTCTTGTAGTATGTGTACACCGAATTAACAAGCTCAATTTAACGCTAAAATACTACAAAGAAAAAACTAAATCTACTTTACACTATTTACAAATTACGAAAGCTAAAAGCAGTCGAACATGATTATATACATAGAAGATCACAACCTTAAAAATACAGTCGTAGGAAAAAACTTGTGCTGTTTTTATGGTTGAACAATTCGGTTAGTATCTCGGAAAAGAATAACTTCGTTGTGTCCACTTCATAGGCCGTACGTGCATTGACTAGTTGCAGGCTTTGGGAGCAAAAAGTGTAAAGGATGTTCCATCTTTTAAACTTTTTTACCTTTGACAAATACAGTATACATAAATAGTCACGTCTGTTGTCTAATGTTGGTATTTGCGACAGCATTAAAGTCTCACTACAACTGTCAGCTGACGGGAACATAATTTTTAATGCTCTTCTCTGGATCGATTCTATCTTCCTAAACAAATAGACAGGGATCGCTTGCCAAATTCGGACCGCATATTCCACTATAAATCTGACAGTCTTTAAATATACCTTTAGCATATTCTGTAGCTCAACGCCAGCTCTACGGAAGACTCGTAGTATAGTACTCTTTCACTTGAAAGAATTAAATGCCTTGCTTCATAACAACTTAAAGCGCATCAACTATGTGACTTACTTCTCCTTTTTAGCAAACATCGTGTGGTCTAAAGAAATGATTTACGTATCTTGTGGGTCTGGGAATGACAGCTCAGAATGTGGAACAGTTTTAACACCCTGTCGTACAATCTCTTATGGAATAAATCAAGCGCCAGAAGATTCATATATCTACCTTGATGGAACAGGCACATCGAAGGATCCTTACACCTGTCAACCATTGGATATACGATTTCCAGAAATTCGCCTTACTAAAAGCGTGTCATTCGTCAGCATTGGATCACGTGCTTATATCTCGTGTCTCCATGGTAACCAATGGTATATTGACGGAACAGGAAATAAAGATGGAATACGCATTGGATTTTCTGGTCTTGCTTTTAAGAATACATCTCTTCGCTTTTTTGACGCTTTGGTAAATGTCAATGACAGCTTGTTTGAATATTCTCACGATGTGGCTATGAATATTACAATCTTCAACCTGACCCGGTATGAGTTAACGATGAACAATGTCGTCTTTCAGCAAAACATGGCTTGCATATCAGTGAAGAGTAACGTTGAAACAGACGTTCGTATAAAAGTAACAAATTCGAGATTTTTTGGAAATGGTTACAGCGATTTCTTTGCTCCCGCCTTACCATCCATCCTCCAGATGACAAGCAACAATAGTGATATCCACATTCATATAAGAAATTGCAGTTTTAAGAATAATACCTTCGAGGATATTGGAATGATTTATGCACACAACCAACAAGGCTCTGTAGCTATGTTACTTGATCAATTCAACTTGGACGAAAATGGTAACAATAATCAGATTTCTCGAGTTTTCAAGGGTATAATTTATGTTGTATCTACTCAGGTAATTGCGAATATAAACTTTGGTTTCATCTGGAATACCCGCGGTACTTTTCTTACCGTATTTAGCCAGTCATCGCAAGTCAACATTTCCAACACTGAAGTGGAAGGATTTTATGGTACCGGTAGACAGGCAGGACTACTTGAACTCATCTCAAGTTCGAGGGGGTATTTGTCAATAAAAGATTCTTCGTTTCGCAATGGAAAAAATAATTGGTGTGGTGGTGCAGTCAAAATCGATGCACCAGTCTTATCCGTGACTATTCAAAACTCAAACTTCCAAAATACTTCTAGTACCTTATATGGTGGTGCAGTGTATCTGCAGTCGTACGTTTATTCAAAATCGCGTAATCGAAGCAAATACTTCCATGCTGAACTGAACATACTTAATTCGTCCTTTTCAAATGGCTATACGAGTGAGGGTGGTGCAGTATGGATGTTAGTTGAAAACGTGATAGTGAACATTTTGGACAGTTCTTTTGTACGGAATACAGCTGAAAGATCTGGTGGAGCGTTAGACTTTACCATTTATGATGCTGCTACGATTTGGTTTCAAAATGTATATTTTTTAAAGAACACTGCTCGGCATCAAGGCATTGTTACTGGAAAAGCACTGTTTGGAAAGTCGACATTTAGCTTTGGTACAAAAAATGTTTCGTTTGTCAAAAACAAAGTGCAATCGCCGGACAAATTTGTTAACGGTATTCTGCTTCTTATTACCGAAAGAAAAATAGCAACTATTGTTTTACAGCAAACTTACTTCATCGAAAACTATGGATTCAATGCTGGCACAATTTTAGTCAGTCTTTTAAAAACTTCCACAACGCTTCCAGAAATTGTTTTAGATACCTGTCTGTTCCGAAAAAATATTGTGGATGGTGGAGCTTTAGCTGTAACCGGCCAAGCAAAACTAGCTTGCAAAAATTCGATTTATGATTCAAACGGTGTTTTTTCCTGCCAACTGCAAACAATTTTCGTTGTACTGAACAATTCAAACATCAGTATCACAAACTGTACATTTTTCAATAACTTGTGTGGAGCCCTTAGGTTACAACTAAATGAGAACTCATATTTTAAGATAAAAAATTCTACGTTCACTCGCAATCAGAGAAAAGATGGTTTGGGAGGAGCGATGCATATTACATTCATTGCAAGTGAAGATAAAGACACTAACCATGGTCAGTTACGCAGATGTCCCAAGGATACACCTCTAAACAATGTAGTTATCCAAAAAGTGCGCTTTCAAGAAAATGTGGCTGCGACTGGTGGTGTTCTGGTAGTACAAAACGGTAAAGTTATAATACGCAACTGTGCTTTCATGAATAATTTTTCTCATCGTGAAGGGGGGCAAATTAGTAGTTTTGGCTCCACTGAAACGAGCATTTTCAACTCATTATTCAAGCAAACACTTCCGAAAATCTTAGAGAATAACAAAACTGAATTCGTGGCGTCTTCATTTCTGGTGTTTACAAGCACAGGGCAATTTCTGCTTCACAATACAACAATTGATATGAAAACAATCTCTGATAGACCTCTTATATTGGTGTCTAGATCAAAGCGGGTAAAGATTTACAGTTCGTCAAAGATAACTTGCGCCTCGGGGCATGATCTCAAAACGAGAACTTATACCTATAAGGATAACACCAAACTTTCGCATACTGTTCTTGATTTATCATGCACGAAATGTGAGTATAACTTCTACTCTTTGCAAAAAGGACACGCACAAGGCATGTATGCAAACGACAGTTTCAAATGTATTCCATGCCCACGAGGCGCTGACTGTCTTCCTCCATATATCGAATCAAAGTCCAACTTTTGGGGATACAAAAACGGTTCAAATCCTCCTTCTTTAGCCTTCACACTTTGTCCATTTGGTTACTGCAAATCGCCTCAGCCAAGCAGTTCTAAATACAATGAATGTCAAGGGAAACGCACAGGTATCGTGTGCGGGAAGTGTTCAAATGGATACACAGAAGCGTTATGGTCAACTCACTGTACTGCAATCGAAGATTGTAACGACCATTGGTTTTGGATTGCGTTTCTAGCACTGATTTTTTTATTGGCCATTCTCCTGGTATTTAAACCCCCAATCATCACATTCTCATTACAACAAGTACTTTGGTTCAAAAGATTCTCCCGTGGCGCAAACCCACAACAATATGATGTGATTCGCTCGTATTTTCTGGAAGAGGAACCAAGAGAAATGAACATTTCTCGGTCACAACACTTCAAACATGAGAAGAGACAATTTTCCCGTTTTTTCGAAGTTATCTTTTACTTCTATCAAATAGCACAGTTGCTCCTTTCCTCGTATTCTCTGAACGAATTTTTCGAGACTAAATTTATTCCACCTTTGCTTGGCTTCTTCAATTTCCAACCAAATGCAAACATGGAAGGTTTTTTATGTCCATTTCCAGGACTTACTCCAAAGACAAAGCTGGTCTTCAAACTTGCACCTGTCCTTGGAACTATGATTGCTACTTTCACCCTTTATTTATTTCATCTCTTCTTCTGTCGATTACGAAAAACTCCGCGTCCTGCTATATCTCCTTATCTTCTAGCAAGTATTAAGACTGTATTCCTTGGATACGTAACTATGGCTACCGTCAGTTTTTCCCTCATTCGCTGTGTTCGAATTGCCGGTGAAAATCGATGGTTTTACAATGGAAATGTCACTTGCTACCAATGGTGGCAATATGCAGCTTTCGTCTTTAATGGCATATTTGTGATTCCTTTGATATTCGTTCTTGCATGGGCTTCTTATAAACTTCACCATAATACATTAACAGTGAGACAGTTTCTTTTGGCCATCATCTTTCCTCTTCCGCTTTTGCTGTTTTGGTTGTCCTGCTTTGTTTGTGCGTCCGAAGAGGTGGACGTCGAGGAAAGTCCAAACTTAAGCGCACTTAAAGAGATGCTTTTGGCTTCTTATAAAAGACCAGGGAATGAAAGCAAGTATGGAGCTTTGTACTGGCAAAGTGTTCTCATTGCTCGTCGATTTGTTTTGGTCTTAATCTTTTGTTCGATCACCGAACCATTCGTGAGATTATTTTGCATGACACTTGCATGTGTGTTTGTGCTCTATTTTCATCTGAAAGTGAAACCATTTCGAAATGGCTCGGCAAACACCCTTGAATCGCTTTCTTTGATGTTTTTGATAATACTTGGCTTGATAAATCTTTCTAAATCAGTGTTTGTTGGAAATGAAGAAAACATCAAAGGATCTCTGATTACTGTCTTCAAAGTTTTTCAATGGATAGAGACAGTTTTTCTGGGACTATTTCCAAGTGTTCTTTTCCTTCTTGTATGTCTTGCTATAATATCTTTATTTCTTCGTCTTCTGTTCATTTGCTGTAGGTATTTATTTAAAATTGTATTCAGGCGTGCATTTCAGTCGAGAATCCCTCACGACCCAGCTCGTTTGATAAATGTTTGTGAAGAAATGCAAGATTAAAGACAATCTTGACAACGGATACCAGAAATTACAAGGAGAGTTTAAGATTCCCCGTTTTCTTGTATATGTTCGGGCAGCTTGATTTTGTAGGTTGATTTTCCGCAATTTCTGCACGTCTACCTAAAATTAACTTCAAACCGTCGTCTGCAAAAATTTCAAAAAATTTAGAAATATGAAGAAGTTTGCAAAATATTTTGACGGAAATAAGGCTACCCATACGTGTTACACAACACAGGCGAATCTTAACATCTCTAAATCTCTGAAAAGATACACGATAAACGAAAACTTAGAAGATGGATGACAAATTTGCTTAAGGAGTGAGCACGAGCGTACAAAGTTATTATAAAATCTAGAGAAACAAAACGAAATGTTTAACAGGAAAAACTATAGAAAACGGTAGCATCTCAAAAGAACTAAACAAGTCTTTCATTCAGTAGTAATGGTGTACCTACTGTGGACAATGTATGATGTATATTTTCCAACAAGCATGTCAAGGTGTAAAATTGTTCTTTAATACTATATACTGATCGCAGAAAACAACTACCTCGTTGTCAAACTTTACAGGCATGCATGCCAGCCGGGTGAGAGAGCCTGTTATTTTAAGATGATCAAATCTTACGCAGAATCAACACCGAATACGCAAATGAAAAGTCAAACGTAATGTGGAACATGATAGCTATGCATGAATTTCTCTTACATATGGTGTATATACTTGTTTACTTGTACAGAAACAAAATTTTTGGACACAATTCAGACCGATTCATACAAATAGACCTTGTTGCTAGCAAGGTTCAGACTGACTGCATGACTCCTCTTAAACTGTTATACCTTTCGTTGCTCAAAGTCGTCAGTTAGAATGGTTCATTCAACAAATGAAACACATTTCATAAGGTGGGATTTGTTGTATATATTAGTCAATTCTGAATCCTGCTAATGTTTCTGGAACTGAAGCAAAATTTGCTACTTTGAATTTGCAGTTGCAATTATATTTTTTCAACCATATACTTTATAAGATAACATTTCGTATACTTATCATTGAACGAAACCAAAAATACCAATGAAACATACAGCGTGGCACGAAAAAAAAAGAGATATCCATTACTATAGCACAGGGCTGCACACAGCAGGTACATATATAGCTTACACCTGTTGTTTTGAAGAAAATTTTACCCGCGCAAGAGTTATAATCTATTGTCCTTGCAAGGCGCTGTACAAACAATCGCGAGATTTATGTCAAATGACATATTTGCATTGAAAGGCGATTACATTGGTTTGTAATTCAACCCACAAAATTTTTTGAAAGTTACTCTTCAGAAGTGGGTGCGAGTTCAAAGAAGACGTTGGAATAAGGCAAGTGAAATAGATATGTACAGAACCGTAGCAGCTCTTGAATATTATCGCGTATACACTGAGTCACTGGAATAGACCTACATTTGACAGCATAAACAGTAAAGTCTTACGATTATAATAATTTATACCAACTGATTGCTAAAGTAGCCATAGCATAATATAAAAGTGTTTAGCCCAAACTTGTCAGGCAGGTGACTTTGTACTATTACACATAAAAGAAATAATGTATTGACTGGATATTCCAGCTTTTCTTAAAATTTGTAGCATATATCTACATCGCTTAAATTTACGGTCTACTTTATTCAGCTTTCTTTAAAAAGCTGTCATTAAATTTTACTATGTCTATCAGTGTATCTTTGCAAACTTTGAAATTTCGTTGTCAGTTTGCAACAATGTTTGCTTTCAAAGCTTTACCCAAAAAATAACTATCTATCTTTGTATTACTTGAGAACAAATTTCAAAGTACGAGCACAAATGCCGGGTCAATGCATCGTATATTGTTTGTTCAACGTTACTGCTCTCTAGGGTTAAAGAAATGGAACGATAGAAAAAAAACAAAAAAATGTCTTCCAACAGAAACAGATTTGAGAAGATGTTCAGCCGTTCGTTGGCAACATTCTGCGTCACAGGACTGGCTCTAGCCACCCTCGACATAATGAGCAACCAACGCTTGCCTGGTCAAGTGTTCACGTTCGTAAGATCTCTGGCGTCCAGAGACGATCGCCACGGAATTGACAAGCCGGACAGCGACTTTGACTTCAACCAAGATGACTACGGTCCGCGACTTCCGGATGAAATCTTACCGAAAGCCTACGATCTTAGCATAGCCGTGAACTTGTCGACCATGACTTTTTCAGGCGAAGTGAAGATCACAATTTTGTGCAAAGAAGCGACGGAAAAAATCGTCCTTCATGCAAAAGACATGAATATTTTAAAGACTAACTTAACGAGAAAAGGGAAGCATCTTAAATTGAAGAGCGCTTACATGAAGCCAAAGTATGATCACTACGTCATAGAACTAGAAAAAGAGTTGAAGAAACACAAGAAGTATAATATTCTTATGAAATACTCAGCGAACATTTCCAAAACATTGGACGGCTTCTACAAAAGTTACTACACCACGAAACTAGGCGAGAGAAGGTAAATAACCAGCTGAAAACGAGTTTTATGACATTTTAATGTACATAACTCGTGACGAAAATGGGAGCGAAGTACAAGACTATATTTGTATGCACTGCATGATACTGTTCTAAGAAGTTCTTTGATTTCTCCTAATTCTTGTCTAGAATGTGCTTCAGCTAAAATCGCTTATGCATTACTGTATTTGTTTTTACACATCTAACAGTGCATTTCTCTTTGCTAGACCGCTGGTTGTAACACACTTTGAGGAAATGAGCGCGCGAAAGACATTCCCCTGTTTTGACGAACCCGCTATGAAAGCAAACTTCACACTACACATCACTCGGGACCCAACCCACCAATCACTCTCAAACATGCCACGCAATCGCGAAGAACGAAAAGGGATTGGTCTGATGACAGACCACTACGAGCCCAGTCCTCTGATGAGCACGTACCAGCTCGGTTTCATGGTGCTGGACTTTACACACCAAGAAACAACAAGCGCGTCAGGAGTAAAAGTGAGTGGTGAATATTTTATTAAGTATAATAGGAATACCACTACATTTCGCTACTCTTGAACTGCACCGCTGGCGTTACTGAACCGGATGAGTTACGGTTATTTTCAACGCGGTTTCCAATGTCCGGAAACTAAAGCAAACTTTTCGCGTAAACTTTACAGTGCGTTGACGCTTGCGCATCTTTAATATCGTATGTTGCATATACCACTAGTCATTAATATTCAAGAGCGAAATCATCGAATCAGATTATAACGCTTGGTGTTTTCATTTATACGGTAAACTATTTTAATCAGCGACGCGCTCTCCTATCCATTTTCACTGACCAATAAAAAGAAAATGATTTCCAATAGACATTTTACCTATCAGTGATTACCGACAACGCGGGAAATAGCAAAGATAGCAAGACATTGCTGATAAATTAAAGCCTATCTACACGATGCGATTTTTGCTTACGATTGTTGCACGCAATTTGCTGACGCCACCCCTGCGACTTTTTGCCGTCTATCTAGAGGGTACGATTCTTATACGCGACGTTTCCAACCGAGAGATACATTATCCATGCATATATCAAAAAGCTCGATCTCGTCATTCTCAAACACACAACCCTCTTTCTTCTTTTTTATTGACTTTCTTTTTGTCGCTTTCTTTTTGTCAAAATGGCGGACATCAACAATGAGACGAGGAAAAGCGAAATTGGTACGCCTCCTGTGGAAAGCGCGACAAAAAGAAAGTCAATAAAAAAGAAGAAAGAGGGTTATGTGTTTGAGAATGACGAGATCGAGACTTTGGAATTTTTGATAGAATAATTATTCTATCAAAAATTGTATGAAAGTCGTAAAATTTAAAACAGGTTTTTAAGATTTTTACGGATTTTTTGCACACCATAGTTGTAAGCAAGTTGTAGGCCTATATATATCGACACGGTACGATTCGTGTTGCAGGGATGGCGTCAGGTAGTTGCATGCAACAATCGTAAGCAAAAATCGCATCGTGTAGATAGGTCTTTACGCGATACATGAAAACCCACTATGATTGCGATTTCTACGAGATAAACGTAAAAATATACGAACAAACACGGTTTTCTCCACAATATGTTAAAATAAGTAAATTAGTTATGTTACTCTACCTTAGTTTCGTTTTGCAATCTTGTGTTGCATAATAACAGGGCGCAGCTAAAAGCAGATGAAATATCTTTAATGAATAGATTCGTGTGTACGCCCCGCCACAAGACGATGATAAACTTGGCTTTGCCCTGAATGTAGCTTCTCAAACGCTGACGTTTTACGAGAAACTACTGAGATCGAATTTTCCTTTGCAGAAAATCGGTGAGTACATCATTCCAATTCGCACGTTGCTAATGCACATACAAGCACTCTGCGTCAGCAAAGCCAGTGGTTTACTTGCATTAATTTTCGCGCAAGCGAAACTCTTTTATGAATTTTCAGCTCTAGGACAAGCTAAGTACGACTACAGCTTATTCTTTTTTAAACTTATAACACACCACAGCGCAAAAACGACAAAACGTTTATATTTTTCCAGACTTGGTCGCAGTGCCAGATTTTCGAAGCAGTGCCACAGAAAACTGGGGCCTTATTACGTTTCGACGCGAGTTCTTAGTCTACGACGAGAATCTCGTGACCGCTTTTACCAAAGAGAAGATGATGCAAACTATATCTCACGAGCTTGCTCATATGGTACGTATAACATGAAGTATCCTCAGGCATTTTTGAAATGTCGAATTACTGGCTAATTTGACTTGCGCAGTTTTATTGCAAACAGGCCTATCGGACAAAAATTTGACGCTTCTAACGTTTCACGGCTTTGCTTTTGATGTCATCACCTTCTAGTGACTACTGATATATCTGACTAATTTTTGAAAACAATTTCAGTGGTTCGGTAATTTGGTCACGATGAAATGGTGGGATGAACTTTGGCTACAAGAAGGATTTGCAAAGTTTTTGTCATACTTGGCTTGTTATAACATGGACAAGAATACAGACTCAGTGAGTCGGATCAAACCATTGATATCTATATAACTGGCTTGCTCATCCCTGTATGTCAGCTGTCTTTTTTGAAGCCATCGCCGCCATCTTGGTACTCCAAATTCGTGACTGATTACCATGGTTTCGATTGACCGGAAATGTTGTGGCGGCCATCTTGGTACTCCAAATTCTTGATTTTCGCTGGCTTCACTTTTGCAGCCGGATGCGCAATCCAGTTATATAGAAATCAATGGATCAAACGTGTTCTATTTTCAATTTTCTTCGGAAACTACTAAGGAATTTCCTAAACCATATAAAGCCTGTCTCCACTGTCGTTTTCCTTCGTGTGAAGCGACTTTTTTTCTTTATCTCACGACGTTTCGGCCAAAAATAATTTTTAATCAATTCTCTTCAATTTGAACAATACAAAAAGTGGCTTCGCGCGAAAAATATCGCTAGCGGTAAATAGGCTTAATGATAGGAAGTGCAGTATATTTTTGTTTTAGCTAACTTTATCTATAATCGAAGTATGGCAAAGCGCTCTGAACACAGATGGAAAACTAAGCACTCATCCGTTGCAAAACCCAGTAGCAACACCCGTAGACGCGATGCGTATGGTGGATAGTGTTACTTATAAAAAGGTTGGTAGTAAAACAATTTGCACTCAGGGTATAGGCTACAGCCCTAACTACAAACTACCGCATCTCCTCTATTTAGCCCCCAGGGGGCTTAATTTTTTGGTAGTAATTCCATGTCCAGAAAAGCGGAATACTTCATGTAGGCCTCACCCTGCTACCAAGTTTTTACCAAAAAAATAAAGACCATGAATAGTTTACACTTCCAACATGAGCCACAAATGAAACTCACAGAATTATGCCAGTGGACATCCGCCCAAAGCTGACTGAGCACTGTGATTGGTTACTCGTGGCCACGTGTTTTAGATAGCTAAAATGCCGTCGAATAGGCGCTCAACAAGGAATAAGTAATAACACTTTAAAGGGCACGAATATATGTAGGGCTCAATGGTGGTGAAAATGTTGATGAATACGCTAGGAAATTCAGCGTTCTTAGAAGGATTAAGGGTAAGCAAAAATGCATTAATAATTATATTAATAATTGTCAGTCATTTAAAATAATCGTTAATATTTACAACTTTCGGGAACAGTGCATCGCGAAGCTTGGCTGCATTTTTAATATGTAAGTTTTGCTCGATTAGCAAACAAAACGTTGAATATTTTGGTATCTTTCACATAATGTCAGTTTAATTCCAGTTAATGTTTCTATATATCAATTTAGCCGCTTCTGCATGTGAATAGCTTTAATATTTTTGTTGAAGGAAGCACTACTTTGCATCTTTTATACTATTATTCATTCCTCCTCTATTACCTTCGCTGGTTTTTTCTTCAAAAACCTGCATTTAAAGTAACTTTGAGTTTAAAAGTCAATGTCCTCACCTTTAAACGACATTTCGAAGCACTTTATACTCGTTTTTCTTCCAAAAGAATGTATAAAAAGCAATAAATACATTTTTCGCTTTTTCTCTCTTTGTAACTGATTTGTAATCCCGGTCCAACGTTTTCGCGCCAATTTGTTGCACGGCCAAGAAGGAGGGGTCTGGGGCTAGATAAGCTCAACAACGCGTCTCCCTCGAATGCTCAATTTTTACGGTGTTGTTTTTAACCGTCAACGGTCGTTCGTCTAATTCTAGTAAAAAAATTAGATAATATTAATAATAGTTTTTCAATTATTTTCTTGGCCGCATTTCAATAGATCTACCGCTAATTTACTCGCCTTTCACAGATCTACATTCGTGAAAATGGATATCGAAATGCGGATAGTGGTGACCTGTGGAAGTCTTTGAGCAAGGTAAGGTGTGTGGTGCGCGTTATCTGCCTCAGCTTCACATCGGCAGATAAAACCAACCTCGGCCTTAATAATTTATCCTATCACGTGAAAAACAAATTCAATAGTTTAATGAACTGCCACGTTTCATTACTTGAAGTCTTGAATCCTACCAATCTTCCTATATAATGAGTATTTAGACGCATTATTGCATAACATCCTCTCAGTTCTGGTTAAAGCCGGTAACAATTCCATGTCCAGAAGACCCGAGATTCTCGGTTAGGGGTTAGGTTAGCAGCAAGGTCAGGCCTACATGAAGTAGTCCGCTTTTCTGGACATGGAATTGCTACCCTAAAGCCAGACTAATTCCATTCGTCACAGAAAAAAATCCTGCGTACTTCCGGTAAACTCCTGGAATGACGGCCTATTGAGCTCATGGTTGACGAAACTAACATCAAAATTTCACAAATGTTAGGTTGGCAAGCGGCTCGATTTAAATCGACTGATGAAATCGTGGACACAAGAAAAAAGTTTTCCGATTGTGACCCTGAAACGCCTAAAAGGCCCTGAGAAGGACCTTATACTGGCAAAACAAGACAGCTTCTTGGAGCACAAGTTAACACACTCTAAACAAATACAAGAATCTAAAGCATTCGAGAACAAATCCTCTCTTCCAAACGATCAAAAAGAAAACCAAAAGTCGGCAAGCAGGTAAACATTAAACGTGACCACAAGAACAATTGTGATTAATGCACCAGCTGCTAGTATAATAAAACCATTTTTCAAAATGCAAACAAATTCTTTTATAGTCAGTTTCCACCCCGGAAATTCTCCTTCCAAATAAAGCTCAAAATTAATGAATTTACCAGCACGGAAGCTATTCCATCCATATTTTACGGAAATGTTTCTTTAACGCAATAGCCTTTATCGTTCTAGTACATGTACATCGCAATACTTAATTTATTGTTATGTTCTGATGGCAGTCTGTGGCACATACCGCTAACATACACGGTCCAATCAACAGCTTTTAAGGAATACACCGTATGGCTGGATAAAAAATGGGGTACGTAAAGTGCACCAATTTGTTTCCAAGAAAAAGAGTGAGAGTCCGCATAGATTACTTCACTGCAAAGTGAAACATAAAAGCTATATTATATTTTAATATGTTCAGGCTTGCTAGATCTAAAAAACGTCTTCTTTAAATTTCATAGAAAAACTAAGTGTTCTTGATCCAGTGGGCTGGATAAAGGCAAACGTGAGAGCCAGTGGTTATTACATCGTAAACTATGATAAAGCCAACTGGATAAAACTTATAAAACAATTAAAGAACTATCACGTGGTAAGCATGCAGTATGCAGGAGATTAGCACTTCTATTTAAGTCAGTCACTGGAGATTTTCATCCTTTGAATGCCTTCGAGTATTTAGCAATGTTTTCACAGTTTGGTTATGAGTACACATGCCATTTTGAACAAACAAAAGAATATAACTATCAGTTATTGCGTACGATAATTTGGCTGTGTCAAAGCTAGAAGGAAAGGTACGAACGGCACACTCACAAAACGTCCCATGCAAAGGGCTCTTTAGTAAGTGTCCATTGTAGTAATATAGTACGATATAGGCTATAACACGACAAAAAAACTTAGCTATTTCCTATATATGGCAAGTGTAATCCCGTACCAGTGACCATGCACAGGATAACTTAACATCATATAGACTGACTTTACAATAAGTTCGGTATACTTAGTAACACCATGGGATGTAATAAGATTTTTATAACTTTGCACGGCGCAAACAACAATATAAAGAATCAGTTTAGCGGACCGAAAGCTTTGCAATAATAAATATACGTGGTGTATCCACAAACTGATGCTTATACCATAGGATGTATTTTTAATACAATAGGGTGTATTTTAGGTATTTTCTCCATCGGATAGAGCAGGTCTTATTCATGATGCATTTGTTTTGGCATGGTGAGTAGATACATAGAGTAGTCTCCTTCAAGTCTTTGCCTTTCGATGTACGCGAAGTTCAAAATGCACGTATTTCGTCAAAAAATTATTAAATATTTCAGTGAAGGTTTATTGGATGCGACATTTCCTCTCAAACTCATCATATACATGACGAAAGAAGACCATTTTGTGCCGATGGAAATGCTACGACAGAAATCAAAGTGTCTAGAACCCTTCTTTAAAGGCGACGAAGAAAAGCAGTTGTTCAAAGAGTACGTGTGGTATTTACAAGAACATTTGCTTGATAAACTCGGACTGGAGGATAAAGGAGGAATCTTAGACCAGTAAGAAAACTGAATGTGCTTCACTTTTACTAGATAACTGTTACCCCTTTGAGCTTTTAACCTTGTCTGAAATTTTTACATTCTCCCCTTCAACAGTAAAATCAAGTGGAAAAACTTCGCATACTATCACATACGTGAAGTAACAGCTTTCATAAACTGACCATGAAGATTTTTACGTACGACACGATTATTTCGAATATAAAATCCGTATTAAATGCGAATTTTTAGCGACTTCAATCTTCAAACCCGTGCGAAGATGAATATTTTCGTACTGTCGGTGACCATGATTGATTAGCCTACGACGTAGACCACTGAACTTTAGTAAGTTATGTGGTCTACGCATTAACGGAAAGATTTGTGTTCTGACTCGCAGGCTATCTGCCCGCGAGTACTCGAATTCGAGTACTTGTTTGTGATTGGCTAGCGCTTGAACTTATAACAGGACGCTTTTGATTGGGTCATCCCAGAGTGTTGTGCAACTTCCGGCACAATAATTTATTCAAGAATGTTTTTGCGCAAGTGTTGACATGCAATGTAAGAATCATTAAGTGGATTTTCACTGCGCTCTTTGTTTTCGATATATTGAGAAACATCAAGAGAGATACCTCTTTCACGGAAAAGGAAACTTTAACGTCACAGAAGAGCTACAGAATTTGCCTTTTAGTGTCGAAGTTTGTACGATATTTGTATGCAAGCAATGCCTTAGTGCTTTGAATACAAAGTCGCACAACACATGAGGTTTGATGGATAACCCAATCAAAAGCGTCGTATTACAAGTTCAAGCGCTAGCCAATCACAAACAAGTACGCGAATTCGAGTACTCGCAGACAGATAGCCTGCGAGTCAGAACACAAATCTTTCCGTTAATGCGTAGACCACTTAACTTACTAAAGTTCTGTGGTCTACGTCGTAGGCTATGATTGACGAGTAGAATCGTTTTGGTAACAGTGAGTTTAAGCTTCACGTTTAAGAGTTACGGCAAACAACAGGGTCGTTTCTCTTGGCAGAGTTTCTTCGCTCCTTATCTTTTCAGATTTTTCACTTTATGTCAAACAGTTTTATTTTCACTTGTAGTTTTATTTTAACTTCTGTGCCAACACATCTATAGTTTTTCTTCTCCTGCTCTCTCCATATGAGCAGCTCTTTCTTCGCATGTCGTTTGACGTTCGTGGTAAAATGAAAAGCCTAAATTCTGTAAAGCTTGCACTGATATTATCGATGTTTTCGGGAAGCCGATTCTCAACAAAAAATGAGCGACTAAGTTGCGACATCCGGCAGACAATGGACTTCACTTGTTCATCATGATCACCAGGCAACAATGTAACTAGTAATATAGAAATGTGAATGTAATTGTATGTGAATATAAGCAGCCTGGAGCCTAGTTCTCTACTCCATGCAGTTTCTCTCTTATTCAATTCAGGATGAACCGTCACAACACTTTGATACAAGCAATGTATCATAAACCTGATATCAAGAAAAAGATTCAGAAAATATTCCAAGATATGAAAAACAGCAAAGACATTGGGTAAGGAAATGAATATAATAATTATTATGAGAGATACTGGACACAAAAATTTAACTATTTTTGTGTAAACATGCTGCAGCCGATTCACGATTCCATGCTACTGTAGCCAGCTAAATCAAAGGCTGTATTGCAATGAATTAAGAAATTCAAGTTTTCATAAACTTTTTTCCATAGAAAACCACCCAAAAAACTGGGACCAAACCTTCGGCGTCTTGCGTTGGAATATGGCTTCAATAAGGAAGATCCCCAGGATTGGGAATACTTATGGAAGATATATGAAAGCTCTCCTTGTGACGCAGACCGAAGATTTTTGAGAAGTTCCTTAACGTCATTTCATCAGCCTGATCTATTTACCAAGTAAGCCAGTCACACATAGCGATCCAGTCAAAAGTACACTCAAACATGCGCAAAGCAGAGGCGATTTTTCCCTCCGAGCTATTCACAACCCAGCTCCGCCGTTACTTACACGTTTTAACACTAACGCCTATAGCTATATAGATGTATTACTAGGAATAATAAAAGATTAGTGAGTGCGTTCGGCCAGTCGTTAAATGCGCGATATACAGCGAAATAGCAACGTATCTGCCCGAGGTAAACTGGTCAGTGTCGGTGAATTTGTTCTGCAAAATTGAGGCAATGACATTACTTTCGGAACTCTAACTAATAATGCTAAAGTGCAATCTGAATCAACAATTCATTCTATTTCCAAGTCTTCACAGTCTGAAACATCAAAGTTAAAAGCAAGTATTCTAGTGCTAAAAAGTTTGGACGCTTGCTAATTGAGAAGTGACGGAGTCATGTAAATGCAAAAGACGTTTCATAGCTTTCCAATAGAGTTGCGAGAATTTCGTCTTCTGAAGCTAATCCCTAGAACAGCGAGAACACAAATAGCTACCAGGGGATTTTGGTTTATTGGTAATTGGCCATGCCTCTTGGGAAACTGTTCACTGGAATATAGAATACTGCACAGATTTATGAGATTGTTTCATGTTACATTTTGCCCAACACTGATCGTGCACTTTTCATCGTATTAGCGGCTAAATAGCATAGCATCAAATTCATTCAGATATTTAGATTGAGTGACACTCTGTGCAGTTTCATTGCCTTTTTTTTTTCTGCCACTTTGTCAAGCCTAAGCCTTTTTGCATTACCAGTTTCATCAGATCGACTTTTTTTAGCATGAAC
>JAODVM010000681.1:0-21016 GCA_025400095.1 Phenganax marumi
CCAGGATATGATCCTCCAAAACAAATCCATTTATTAACAAAAGTCAATTTGAATTTAATCTTCATTGCTTCTATAAAAGCTGCCAAATCAGCCAATGCTTGTTCACTGTTGAGAAACTGTAAATTTTTCACACTCAAATCCCTGCATAAAATACAAAAACTACCTACATGAATACAGGTTACTCGCACAAGTCTAGTGAGACAGAGTGAAATATATCAGAGAGCATACAGTTGGGGTGGATTACCAGTCAACCGGTGGTGGCCTAAGTGAGAGTTTGCACGAAAGCATACTTACACTGTTGGATGACTCTTTCCGTAAAACCTATGTTCCAGTAAAAATGTGAGTGCCCCAAACTCTTGAGCATATTTCATCCATGTTCCTTCAACCAACCATATTGGATCAGCTTCGCCTTCTCCTCCAATCATAATAAACACTGGACCATCTTGTTTCATGAACGTTGTGTTGTACCAATATCGTTGTTGCCATGTGGCTTTATTTGCATTGTCGAAATGCGTAAGGCGTTGAGTAAACCACTGCTCTTCTGGAAGCTGTACTACATGGTTCACTGATGGTGATCCAACCATGCCTTCCCACCCCCTTGGCCGGCCTCGAAAGAACTTCGGAATATAAGCAAGGCCTTCATGAAAAAGAAGGCTATAAAAAAGTAAACTCAGAAAATGCTTAGGCATATTTATGAGTTGCAACTGGTACAAGCGTCAAGTACGAAATAGCTACTTTTTAATAGCTAATAGTAATAGCTAGTACTATGTAGCTACTCAGTCTCAGCTACAGCCTACAACTGAACTTAGTACAATTAATTATTAGGCAGTAGGCCAGCAAAGGATAAAATTTCCTGTTCTCACTGAAAAGAACCAAGAACTGATGAAGTTGTTCTCAAAGTTACAGCAGTATTGGAGTCTTGTATTGATTCTGAACAGATGTCTAGGACACACTTGACCTTACTGACAGTCGCATGACCACGCATGACCGTCATTCGGTCTCATCTGTGGTCTCATATGGTTTACACATACTTATGCAAATGAATTATGCAGTTTTCTCATCCAATTTTAAGCACTAGCACTGCTTGGCTCTGGTTCTGTATTTCTGTGTTGCTTGGTGCCCACTTTTTCGTGAGAGGTACATATGTACAATCAATGCTCTAGCTTGTCTGTGGCAAGAGAAATTACAATGCACAAAACAAAGTACCCTTCATTTTCTACATATATTTTTTGTATCAGTATGATATTGCAAAGACATTGTCTTACGTGTGGTAATTTTTATTTTGGATGCTGTCGAGGTAGGGTCAAATACAGTGAATTTTTTCTAAGCGGAAAACCCGTTGAAAGCGGACACCTCTCTGCGGACAATTGGTCCTTGCTGTTTCATACGTACACCACACTCGGCTCTTTCTGATGCGGAACCTCCCTGAGGCCGGGTTTAGACATCGCTTTCTCGTGCGTGAAAATCTTAATTCCTCGAGAATTCAACGTCTCACTGTACCAAAAGCAATAACCAGGTTTAGTTGTTACTTAAACCAAGTTAAACTTTCTTCAGACGTTTAAATTAGTAAGAATCCATTAAAGAGCAATGCGTCAAATTAAATTCGACGGAAAGGAGATGTCCAAAACCAAGCCAAAGCTGCAATAAATTTGGTTCGGGAGTGTCCGCTTTAGAGGACGTTCACGGCAGACATTTTGTCCCCAACCCAAGTAGTGTTAACTTTAGTCCGTGCAACCAATCTCAGTTTTTTGCTGAAACGTCTTACACGTGGGTTAAGTTTTCGATAGCTATAGTGCCTATGTATAATTTCAATACATGTCAAACATTATTAGTGCTTACAGACAGCAATTAGCCTTTCTCACGACGCCATTTTTGGGGTACTTTTCGTGAAAAAAAATGTCAAAATCAGAAAAATCTAAGCTGTATGAAAACTGTTGTTCAATAATTGAACTGTAAATGAACTTATAAAGACTTTATTTAGAACAATGACAATATAAAACCTATACATTTATTGATTATAATCCAGTTTATAAAATCCCAGATAGTACCCCAAAAATGGCGTCGTGAGAAAGGCTAATTTTAAATACGTTTTTTCAGTTTTTGAAAGTTCTCCCATTCAAAAACAGTCTATATGCATGATGGAAACAGTTCCCTTACGAAGCAAAATACAGCTTTCTCAAACACGACGTATTGAGCAAATAAACAAAAATATTGGCGTTCACCCTGACAACATTTTCAAAGTCCTGGAATTTAATTTGTTGCAAAATTAAAACAGCTTCGCCGCCCATGAGACCCGGCACAGTTCCTAGAGACGTTGCGCATGAAAGATTAGTCAAACAGCAGGGAATTAATCGTTGAATACACCGACTATATCGACCAAAATGCTGGCCTCAGTTATAGAAAAGATTTATCTTAATAAACTCAGGATGAAAAAATTCCTCCATCTTATCTCAATTGTATCTGTCAGCCTTGTGAGACAAAATAGATAATGCTAACAACATATTATCCTTCTTGTCTTTTTCTGCGCGGCAGCTGATGATAAACTGTGACGTATTTAATATGAGTTGTCCCCCTTTGCGCGCTTCATGAGCAATCACAACACTAGTTAATTTCACGCTGTCCAGCTGAGTTCAGAATATACAACGATGCCAAGAAGCGAAATGTTTGACCAAAATTTCATTAACTTAGTAAAGTAAACAGCAAAAGTGTGCATCGAACGAAAGTCTTGTGTGCGCGCTAAAAAGGAAGTGAAAAAAAATGGAAGAAATTGTTCGGAATACAAACGGGACTGTCTCTGATTTGATTGTTGCAATGTGTCATAACGTTGAGGTGCATGTTACAGGCAACACCTGGGGCTCTGTGATCTCCGATATCGTCGTATGCTTTGTGAATCTTTTAATGGCAGTCGTATCTATAGGTAGCAACGCTTTGGTAATCCATGTTTATGCGAAACTGTCTTCAGACAGAACTAGCGCGAGCCTTTTGCTTGCATCGTTGTCCGCGACCGAAATGATCAAATGCGTACTGGTTCAACCCGCGTTCTTCATTTGGAAAGCACTAGAGCTTTCAAAACTTGATTTCTGTTCCCCCTATCTTTTCACAATCATCGCTAATAATTTCTGCACTTTATCATCGTTCATGCACACTTGTTTTCTCATTACCATCGAGCGATGTTTGTCCGTCTTTAAGCCGTTCCTACATCGAAAACCAATCGTAATGCGCGCGTTCAAGATCGCTGCAACTTCAACTCAGGTAAGTTGGGAAGGTTAAGGCAATTTTCAACTTCAAGTGGATGAAGGCTTCGTCTTGTCGTAAAGAAAACTTTAGTTATCTATTAAAATGAACTCACTCATTTAAGCAGGGGCCGGTTGTTCGTACCGGCCGTTTAGCTTAAACGATGGATAAATCAGAATTTAAAAACACTCCCACACATTTTCTAAAACTTTCAAGTCAAATCTTATGTAATTAAACTACAGTTAAATGCAGAGTTATTGCATTCTGTAGAAAACCTTTTAATTTCGTTATTCAAGGAATACAAAAACACAATGTCTATTTTGAACTTATCCACCGTTCAAGCTAAACGCGCTTCGAACAACCGGCCCTGCATGATAAATAGAAATGTTGAACTTTATTTTGTATATGTAAATAGGTGCTGTGCGCTGCCTTCTTGCTGTCGACATTCTTTGCCTCTCAGCATCGCGTGTACTTCATAACTATGTGTACATTGATCGTGATTTGCCTAACCGCCACTGCGATCATCTATTTCATGATTAGAAAGAAAATGAGAGAATCTCCAACGCACAATGCCAAGGTATTATTGTACTGAAGAGTTTTAGAACGACTGTGACTACAATACATTAAAAGCCCCGTTTACACTACACCGGACTGCTATCGGAGCTCGTCAAATTTTGCTGCTATCGATGCTCTGTAAAGATTTTAATGGTAATAAAACAAAGAAATGTACAAGATCTTTCAGCCTAGTTAACATTTGTTGGTGATTATTGCTCCTTAACAGCAAACGAAGATGTCGTGACGAGTCAATCTGATGTAGTGTAAACGGGGCTTTAGAGAGCTTTAGATTTAGTTACGAGTAGTACAATGGTGACTACAAGATATTAGAGAGCTTTAGATATGACGACTGATATAACTGTGACTACAAGATATTAGAGAGCTTAATTTAATATTAGATTTGACTACGAGTACGACTGTGACTAAAAGATATTAGAGAGCTTTAGATTTGACTACTTGTATAACTGTGACTACAAGATATTAGAGAGCTTTCGATTTGACTACGAGTAGGACTGTGACTAAAAGATATTAGAGAGCTTTAGATTTGACTACTTGTATAACTGTGTCTACAAGATATTAGGGAGCTTAATATTAGATTTGACTACGAGTGCGGCTGTGATTATAAGATATTAGAGAGCTTTAAAAATGACTAGGAGTACGACTACGACTACATGATATTCGAGACGTTTAGAGATGTTGAAAGCCCTCCAACATCTTTCTAGTCGAAATCGTACTTGTCGCCATATCTAAAGCTTAATTATGCCGTGTCGATGAAACATTCACCGAAATATCAAGCTCATTACATTAATATCACTTCATTCACTTAAATCTTTCAGGATATCGCAGCGCATGTGGCGACAAAGCAAGCTGCAGACCGTCGAATGAACAAGACCGTTATCACCATCATCCTCGTGTCTCTCACGTGCTACATCCCGCTGTTCGTCGTGCTCGTGTTTCTGAGCGTGCATGAGCGTACCGTGTTCCACACGCGTTTCGTCATCCCGTGGGTTTACCTCCTCACATTCGCGACGGCCGTTTTAAATCCGTTTGTGTACTGTTGGAAAAACCGCAGACTGAGGAATGAGATGATCAAATTCACCTCGCGTGTGTTCCACGGTAATCCGCGCGCGTTCGAAAACGGTGCAGTATCGAGCACGCCTATATCTCATACGACTAAAGTCTGAGTTAAATCGCTGGGTCCGGTTGTTCGAAAGGTGGATAGCGCTGTCCACTGACAAGTGATGTTTTGAAGCCTTCGTGGAAAATTTCCATTGATCGTAATACCATAAAATTACGGTTGATATCAACAGATTAAAGACTATTTAAAGACTCTAAAGACTCTAAAGACTCTAACATTTATAGCGTTTGCCAAAATGGAAGCTTCGGTATATTTTGTCCAAGTTTAAGAACGTTGAAAAAGTCGCTACCCGATGGATATCGTTGTCCAAATTTCGAACAACCGGCTCATGAGTTTCACAAAGCAGGTGAAGATGTGTAGAAGATAGGTGAAACTTTATTTAGAAATTACATGCTATAGCCCCGTCAACAAACAGCTGATTTCCACGCGGGGCTTTTTCTGTATGGTGGTGCTTCTAAATATAGTGGTGCAAAACTCTGGAATAGCCTCTCACTGGAAGCAAAATTAGCTGAATCTGAGAACGCTTTTAAAACAAATATTAGATAGGGTCACACCTAAACATCCTTTTGTAATATAGTTTATAGTAATTTGTTTTGTGTTTGTGTATAGATTACTTTTAGCGTTTCGACGCCCCTCACGGAAACCATCTGAATGTTGATTGAGGCTAGCGTCGACAATGGTTTTAAATAAAGGTTTAAAAAATCCTATAAAATAAAAACAATGCAATATTGACAATTCTACCCCGGATAGCATCGACATAACTCCCCTTAATTAAAACAGACAACTAATGTACATTAAAATACAATGAGATAAAGTTTAGAATGCAATAAACAAAGTATTAGAGTGCAAATTCCTTTGTGAGTGCCAATTCCTGTTTTTGGAATTTCGATAACGTATCCGATTTACGCAGATCAGTTTTAAACTTTAGCTCCTTCAAAAGAGAAGCTTTTCTTACGTTTTGCAGATCCGCGCTGAGGTAGTTGCAAAGAGGTAGAGGAGTGCATGAGGTCATACTCCGTGATATTTTGTTTGGGCACAAAAAGTTTCGCGAGTGAGCTCAAGAGCAATATATATATTGCCGGAACGACAGCAGATGGTGTAGTCAACTACGTATTATCATAAAAACGTGATGCCATTTTTTAAATTATTATTCTAGCGAACTTGATAAAAAAAACCCTGGCATAAACAAGCGCGCATTGTCATTCGCTGTCCTGCGAGCCGTACTGAAACACATCTTTAAGTTGTATATATGCTTCAACAAGACTTTTCCCGTGCGAAGAGCACTATGACACAAGCCCAGAACGCGTACTATGTCAAAAATAAATTGCAATCACAAGGGCAGTATTAGCCACAAAACTGTATAGCTCAACGGACGAAAGCATTTAAACCGTTTCTGAAATTATTCGGATTCGGCAATATCATTGACTGTACAAATGATTGACCTCGTAACGGATCAGGGGCCGGTTGTTCGAAAGGTGGATAGCGCTATCCACTGGTGGATAGTGATTTTTTGTAGCCTTCATAAAATTTCCCATTGATCGTTATAGCATAACATTACGACTTATAACGATAGATTAAAGTGTCTAATATATACATTGTTGACCAAAATGGGAGCTTCGACATGTTTGGTCCGATTTTAAGAATGTTGAAAAATTCACTATCCAATGGATAGCGCTATCCACCTTTCGAACAACCGGCCCCAGACGTATAAAGCACACAACATTCACTTATCTTGGCAGAAGTCAAGTATCTGGAGCGCTCAAGAAACATAGGCACATCTTGTCCTTCGATAGAAGTAGTATGGTGTCACCATCCGGATGCCAGCTAAGGGTATTCACATGAAAGGTGACTATAGAGAAAACAGCGAAGAATCAGTATCAGCATCTCAATAGTTATGCTTTTCACATTTTCACTTCTCTTTGATCTTTAGTCTTTAATCTTTAATAAAATTATTTATACGCGGTATAGCCTATTCAGGGAAATATTTACAGTCTGATTTTCAAAGGGCCGTGTATAGGAGCCGGTTGTTCGAAGCGCGTTTAGCTTAAACGGTGGATAAGTTCAAAACAGAAATTGTGTTTTTGTATTCCTTGAATAACGAAATTGAAAGTTTTTGACTGAATACAATAATTATGCATTTTCCTATAGTTTAATCACGTAAGATTTGACTTGAAAGTTTTAGAAAATGTGTGGGAGTGCTTTTGAATTCTGACTTATCCACCGTTTAAGCTAAACGGCGTACGAAAAACCGGCCCCTGGACTATATTTACAAAATTAAACTAACTACACTATAACACAATATTTACAAGGTGACACAAGTATGGAATACAATACATGGATGAATAATTCTACTCGCCTTTTAAATGTTGGTAATGATATACGAGTAACGTTTTCAATAACAACACGGGTGGACACACAAATTAGTAACAAACAGGAGGAACACGAACCTTCAGTTGCAACTTCCACGGAGACACATCCAGCCATAGACCAAAAGTACAGCTTATTATTTCCTGTACACAATGCCAGTCTCTCTTGACTAGGATCCCATTCTATTGCTAGGAAAACATCAAAAGATATCAAAAAATTTCTATACAAAACTATGTCAGTCTTTCTTCTCTAGCTTAATTCCATTGCTTATCGTTTCCTTTTGAGTTGATCATTCATGTCCTCTTCTTCCGTTTATCTACATCTATTGCCCATATTAGTATAAGAAACGTATCATCTACATAGTCACCTTTTATGGGATAACTTTGAATTAAAACAGCATACAATTTTAAAGTGGCAACGTCCCAGATCCAAAGAGTACTCGGCATATTATCTGTAAGGAAAAATTTTGTGTTTACGTTTAAAATTGTGGAAGATTCTTGAGTTCCCTTGCGCGTGTGACTTGGAAGAGCACTTCTTTTCAAAGAATACGCTAGATCAATATTTTCGTCGAATGCATACGAAAACATGAAACTTATATGAACAAAAAGTTGGTAAGGGCTTACAAATGTTTCTTGATGAATATAAATTCCCAGAAAATAACAACAAAATAGAGATATTCGATTTGAATACAGTCAGTTTTATTGACAACAACTAACACACAATACGATTCTCTGAGAGACTAATTCTTTGACAATGAAGCTATACACACAATCTATATCTGAAGACAGAGAGTAGTTCAGTTCATCTCCAGCACATTGAGTATCATTTCCAGGAGAAATCTTCCTCTTTTACAGAAACATGTCATACAGATTTCGACTGTAATCGAATATCTTTTCGTTGTCACCATGAGGGTAACTGAATCATTTTCGGAATCTCCGTTTATTTTCTCCACCAAAACGTTCCGCGTGACTTCCAGTGCGTCTCGCATCTTCATTCTTCTTTAAGAACGAGTTGTCGTCCATGGACACATCTTGTGTTCGTAGCATCTTCTCCATGTATTCGTTGTCTCCAAATCTTCCGCCGGCATGATATGGACCACGCTCCAATCTACTCTTCAGATACGACGAATGGACTCGTCTATAACTTATAACGAGCATCAAAACCACGACTGTATATTTTAAGAACATTTTGAAATCTCCTCTGCTAATCAACTGAAGCAGAGCTTGCCCAAGGAATGGTTCAAAGCTAGATTTTTCTGATTTATATAACGCTTCTACTCAAATAAAGCTGTTTTCATAAATATTAGCTACAATTTCAACTGAGTTCGTAATTAAAGACGCGTTTAATGTGGTAAATATTTAACTCTGTTTTGTTTAATGCACCTATCAATGTTAAGCCCCCAGGGGGGGAAGCCGGGCTACAGGCGGGGATTTGACTTTTTTTAAAAAACCCAGAGCAAATGCCTCTATGTGGGGCATTAACTTGCAGTCGAATAGTGGAAAATTCCCGACTGTCGGGATATGATTGTGTATCTAATCCCCACTATATTTTAAATGTGAAACAAAGCTAGTGAACAAAGTACAAACTTTGCTTGCCCAACAGAAAGTGCAAAGTTAAATTAAGTTCTGGCTGAAGTGATGCAAGCGATATACGTTAAACAATACTGTAGAACACCACACTAAATCTATGTTATTGGTCAATATTAATGTCAACATTAAACACAACCAACACATCTGTAAGGCCATGTTACACAATGCGATTTTTTGCAAGGTTCAATACAATTCTGTTCCGGAGAGATTGAAAAGTGGCGAACATTAGCGTTCATTACACTCCACCAAAGAGTAGTTTAATAGTATAAAGTTCCAGCTGCAGTCAAAAAACCATAAGTAAGTCCGTCAAGATTAAAATTGCGTTAAAAGTTGCAGCAAAATTGCATGATGTAGCATGGCTTTAAAGACTGTAACATGCAATACAGTATCTATGTAATCTACCATTGTTCATTGCAATTGTAACAAATCCACGTATCGGGTACATCTAGTTCTGTGGACAATCCTAAGCAAGCCATGTGAAACCACATATCACAACCATCGCACTGAATCCAAGAAACTTCACCGCTTTCATCTACATACAAATCAGGGGGTTCGAACATCCCACACTCTTTACAGATACTTTCCTTGTTACAAGCAGGTACACATACATCAAGCCGCATTTTCTCCGTGGTGTTATTACCTTTTCTCTTTGAATTCCGTTTATCATTCCGGCCTTTGCTGCTGGTCTGCCTATTACTAGCATTTGCTCTTCTTGTTTCGGCTGCCTTTTTTGCCCCCCTTGCACGATTTTCTGCTGTTGTGTTAACGTGTTCAAACCACATTTCAACTTCTGCTAGCGGAAGTAGAACCCTTTCTGCAGTTCTTTTAACAATATGATTTGGAGGTATGCCCTTGTGCTGTTGGTACGTCATGCGAATTACATCAGAAGGTGGTGTAGCTTCTGCCACATTTCCTCCTCTGGAGACATGCTCCCAAAGTTGATTTGGCTTCATATAATGGCCAGAACACTTGCCTTTACAGTCTGAACAATCCTCTCTGCCATAAGGACGGTTTGGATCGGGCGTAGGAATAGGTATGTAAGAAAGAGGGGGGCCATTTGTATACCAGGTCTTCACTTCATTTGGTCTCCCTTTCATGCAGAGAGGATGAGTACATTCCTTCTTGTAACAGCAGCGAAGAAGAAAAATATACTTCAATGGGTAGCTCTTTACCAAGTGCATTTCTCGAACCTTCCACACTCTTTCGAATTTCGCGTAGAGTTCCGCATCAGACTTTTGCAGTTTTTCCTTTGCTTCCTTGCTTCCTTTAAGAAATGTTTTGAACAGCTCGGTTTCTCTCTGATAGATATCACTTTTTGGGCCCTTATAAAGGTGGATGACAGTTGATGCACATGGGGCTCCATCAACTCTACTGATGTAAACGTCTATGGCCGAGTCCAAGTTGTTTTCAAGCATTCCCTTATTGATTCCACCTGATCTATCAAGACAGCTACCATTTAAAGTTGATGGAATAAACAAATTTGCATGAGCTAAAGCGAGGCAACCATTTTGTAGCTCTACTCTGTTACGATAGCTTGCACCACTGTTTCTTGAAGTGACCATGGTTACTTCCGTCGGTCGTTCGATATGTCTAATTGTCCACCAATACTGAACCTCAACATGGGCAGGACCTTCGTCACCACCCCCGTCAACTCTAATGCATTCGACCATCTTCGGCATTCCTGTTACGCTGTTGATGAATGCGGGTTTAATTTCATCTTGTTCCTGTAACATTGTAATGTCTGCAAAGTGCTGGGCTGGATTCTTGTAATGAATAGGTGTTGCTTTTACTACCCCTGCACAGATTTCGCTGGTACTTTCAGTGCCTGGAAAGTTGTATGATGACGTCTGAAGTGTTGATGGATATTTGGTAACATAATCTGTCCGTGTAGTAAGGGGTTCATTCTCTTTTACTGCCAATGTCTTATGAAGTCTATGGGTGGCCATTGTGTCTAAACGAAACCCTGCTTGATCGTCTCTCCCAAGATTCACTATGTCAACACCATTTTTAAGCTGAATTTCGTTCAAGCCAGAATACAGTGCTGAGCTCCAGTGACAGTCTGGATTGTAACGTAAGTTGAAACCTTTTCGGGCTCGTTTCGACACGACGCGGGCTACCTCTTTATAACGCGAAGATGACCTACGCCGCATATTGCGAGCAATGCAAAGTTGAACAACAGAACCATAGCTAAAGTTACGTTTGTATTTCTTCTCCAAAAAGTCTTTAATTCCTTTGAATGTGGCTTTCTTTTTGACTCTGCGATTGCCGTCAAAAGTAAGCACCCCAGTACGCCGCCACGCATCTGCCCCAACACCACATTCACGAACATACTCCTCAATAGCATCCCCAATGCCTTCACACTTTGAAAGAATACCAGACACTCTTTTACTCTTACGTCTTCGAAGAAATCTTTGTGCTGCAATTTTTCCCTTGGTTTTCCTCACTTCTTTTCTCCATAAAGCTGCTCTTCTTTTCTTCAGCAGGGCTACTACTCGTTCATCAGTTGGACTGTTGGGAATACCATCTTTTGCCAGCAGTTCATTTTCACTGTTTTCAGAGTCTGAACTGACAATAATTTCCTCTCCTGCAGCACACTCTCTCTCTAATACTTTGGTAGTTGTTAAATAGGCAAGATGCGATTGCTCTGTGATTTTTTGTTCTGTTTGTGAAAGTCCTAATGAAGGTATTCTGTTACCAAAGTCGTTAAGAACTTTATTGAAGGTTTCTTCATCTGTGTCTTTCAGAAAATCCTCAAGCATCATGGCAAAATGATACCAGTTGAAGTCGCTCTCTTTTAGTATATCGAGCAAGGTAGTCTCCTCCACATTATGTGTATTTCCATCTACGATTTTAACTTGATCATCAGTGTCGCAATCGTCTTCGCTGCTACTTTGATCAGTCTCCTCTTCACTCTCACTCACATCAAAACCAAGAGAGCTCACTAGCGCTTTGTCTTTCGTTCTTGCAATGTTTTCTATGGACTCTTTAATCATTTGTGCATGCTCCATTGCTTCAAAGACTTTCCGTTGCCGTTCCTCTTGCATACGAAAGCCATACTTACGTTCCCCAGCTGTAACTGACAGTCCGCCAGCTTTAACTGCAACAAACTTTAGCTTCTCTCTTTCTGAATCTGTCTCGGCAAGCAGCAAAAGTTTCTTGAGGTCATCCTTCGACAAATTGTTTTTCTTGACACTTTTGTTGTTTTGTAAAAACTTGTTCGCAAAGCACTGAAATGTTGTATACCTGACTGTATCCTTTTCAATTAAGTAATAGTGGAATGTTCCGTCTTGCATCTTCCCTACTCCAACAGCTGCTAGTGGCATAGAAAGCAATTTTCGACGAGCGTGTAGAGCAGTATAGGTTACCCCAGGTGAGGAAAGTAGAAATGCTTCTTTCAACAACATGAACCCATCAATCAAAACTTTGTCAGCAACGTTTACAAGTCTCTTGCATCCTTTTTCGCAAGGTTGTTTATGACGTGTGTCGCAAAAAAACGTTTTCATGCTTGCATACTGGCTTAATGTCAAGTGTTTTATTCGTGAAACATAACAATCTGCACCAATTTTATCATGCTGAGATAAGTTTCTCTTTTGCTGTTCTACAAATATTTGTTTTAACTGTTCCCCCCCTGCATTCATAAATGAGCTACAGGAGGGACTGTCTCCAAATTTGTCTCAGACGCATGTGGAACGGACACATATTTCTCTTCATCTGTTAATGAGATATTTGGGCCAGATTCTTGGTCAGATTCCTGCAGAATAACGGTGTCTGCTGAACATGCAGAATGACTACGTTGAAGGTCTGGCGACTCTTCCTCCAGAATAACGGTATCTGCTGAACATGCAGAATGACTACGTTGAAGGTCTGGCGACTCCTCCTCAACTTCAACTATGTGTCCAGAATCAGCAACCTGTTTCACAGCACCTGCCGTTTTTGTAGAATACATATCAAGAATACTGGTAGGTTTCATCTCCAACTTTTTGCCTGGTGTTAGCTCTTTGCATTCAGCTTTTTTCAAGTGATATCTTTTCGATTTTGCCTCTTTTCTTTTCAGTGCAAGAAGTTGTCGCTCATAATTTCCTTTTTCCATCAAAAGGGCTACAATGCTTCCATTCAATTGGTCACACAACGTAAAATCGTTAGCACGTTTGGCTCTTTCAAGCCTTTGGCGCTTGATGGCAATCTGATCAGTGGTACCTTTTAGAACTTCTGATATGTTATCAATTTCTTGCAATCTTTCAGCTGTCATTATCTTTTTTCTTTTCTTTTTTGGTTCCTCATTCCTCTCATCAGAATCTGTGCTGCTTGATTTTGATCTAGAGTATCCTTTCTTGAAATCATATGTTTTATTAAGCTCTGCTCTTGCATTCTTCAAGAGTTCACCTATAAAACACAGAAAAGATTGTGAGTATATCTTAATGAAAATGATATGTATAAGAAGCTACAATTTATTGTTATGCATACCTACCTCATGTAATATCATGCACAATTATGAATTAATACAGCTGTAAATTGTAGAGTTGAAATATAATATAAGTGGTCCACAATCTAATATATCGATTATATTTCCACAAATAAAATTGATATATCAAATTGTACACAAATTTTAAATTACGTATAGTTGTAAATTAAAATTTACAAAGTCAGAACGATGCACAGGAGCTACCGTATCTATACGTCAGTGGTTGTCTACATATACCTCGATGTGCAAGAATGCCAGGGTTTTTAAGGGCCAGTTTTCCAGCTGTTTCATTGATAGCTTTCTGGTATTTGGTAAGACTTTGTTTAGTTTCTCCTTTTCCAAATAATTTGGCTTCTTCAATAATTTCCAACTCAGAGGCTGACCGCTCATAACATGTTTCCTTTAATGACAAAAAATTGTTGTTTGATACCACAACAACTTATCACTACTTCAACACAAACTGTTCCATCACTGTTAACAGATCATCACACACTAAAGCGGCGTTACATGTTACGCAGTGTATTATACACCTTAATACCCTGAGCACTAATAAAGTCTGTGTGTATTTAGACACCTTTTCGATTTTAATAGAATGAATCAAAAGCTTGGAGAAGCTTGTTACCAATGCCACTGTATGGCTGTTGAGAGCACACTTCTGCTATAATCAGCTAAGATACAGCAGTTGGATTTATTTCATACATAAGTTTTACAGGATCAAATGAGAAGAGCATGTTCAAGTTTCTCAAAGCCACTTTATGCCACCACATAAAATACACACAGATATATTTGCCTCCTTTTGCAAATTCTATCAAACAGCTTTGCATCTGCATGCAAATTCCATACCGCTGCATTTACAATATTTTTGCAAAACTTTATTAATACTCACAGCTACTACAGGTCCAAGGGTCAACTGGCCATGTTCAACAATCAAAGCCTTTTGGTTTGGGATCTTTTTAACTGTCTCTGCCCCTGTGTCAAAACAATTATTTTAGTGAAATTTGAGGAATAACTCAGTTGTGATTACTTTACATGTTCTTGAGAAAAATTACTATACATGTATCATGAATATATTTTGTAAAATTATGTTATAAAAATTTGTTTAATCATTTACTCATTTATTTATTTATTACAATATACGTGACTAACCTGATTTAGTATCATTTTTTGACGAATAACTGTCTTCCTAAATGAAACAAAATAGAAGATTAATAAAATGTGACCAAAGCTCAAAAGTTAAAATTTTATTCAACTACTAATATACATGGTGCAAATTTAAATCTTGCCAAATCAGCGAATCTAACATACACATTGCTTGTTGCCGGAAACTGCTAAGAACTGGTTTAGAGCTTTCTTTGCTAGCAGTCTTTCTCCAATTGCAGGTACTATTTCTTTCAGATCATCATCAGTAACAAGCTCCAATGTCTCCACACTGTCTAGCTTATTTTCTACAAAATTTTGCAAACATTGTAGCAACTTCATTCACATATTGTGAACTTCGTAGTCTTCAAACCACTGACATATATACAGAAAATGGTGAAACTATATTTGTACGTTTATCGTTGAAATATAAACTCAATTTTCGCTTGCAATTTTTCTGTACACAAAAATAACATATATCCAGCACTTACCAATGAATTTTTCAACGAGATGCCCCAGTTCTTTTTCTTTTAAGTCGGCGAAAAAGTTTTCTGCTGAGGTCGCCATGTTTACCAGTTTTACTTTCGTTTTTGATTTTCTTTGCACGTGTTCTCGCGCATACGGTCGTGATACTACGTGGCATGATCAGATACAGGTCAATACCGGTCAGTGATTTTTTGCATGGTGTTATGGGATCAAGGAAAAGGGCGTGGATCTAGTTTGTCAAATATCCCCACCCTCGGGAAAGAATGGGTAATCAAATGCCCCTATATCGGGCGAAGATCATTAATCAAATCCCCGCCTGTAGCCCGGCTTCCCCCCCTGGGGGCTTAACATTGATAGGTGCATAAAACAAACAATATTTATGTTTCGCGTAAGGGGTTTGAAGAAAGTAGAATGAACTTGTCAATCATTTAATGGGTTAGCGCAATTCATAACGAACTAGACGAAACTGATCTTGTATTAGAACACTCCAGTACAAACTTTCATTCTAAATAGGCTTCTTGCTTAATCATTTGTCAAACGATTTTGCAATAGGGGAACACATTACGGTAGCATGTAAATACTGCAGGCGATTTTAATCGTCAAGAAAAAACAAACAAGAACTTTCAACAGATGATTTGAAATAACAGTTTTGTTTCGTATATCGCTGCGTGCGGATGGTGTCTTACAGTGAAAGTGTTCAAGTATCAAAGAAACTCTAATTGTACTACATTTTACTAATGTTTTTCAAAGATCTGCACTCTTCAAAGTCTCACAAAGTTATTAAGAACTAAAGTCCAAGGTTGTTTTTTCTAGAATTATTGCAGCTGGTTGTCAGCTTTCTGTGCACGTTCGGTTCTAACACTTGATCTAAAGTTTCTCTTGTTGATGACAATTTCTTCATCGTGGGACACATTTCATCCCTTTTCGCTTTTCGTATGGAGCACAAACTCTTCTCTTGTCCGAAGCCGAATATTCTTCTTCTTTGCGTTTTGCCCTCTTCAGGCATCTCATTCCGACACGTTCTTCATCGTAGTTACAAAATCGTCTTTTCTTCACAGCCAACTTTTCATCAGATTGCTTCTTGCACTTGAATCCGACTTGCGTTTCATATGGGCCACAAAGTCTGGTCCTCTTGTCCAATCTCTCTTTGCCGAAAGCAGTTCCGTCATCGAAGTGATCTTCTCCCTCGTTTTCGTACTCCTTCAACAAACGTCGAAAAGCTTTCTCGAGAAGAACGCGTTTCGTTTCCAACTCATTCTCCTTCAGGTCACCGATTTCTTCGTTTTCGAAAAGGGGTGCACCCTTAACGAGCTGAATTCCAGCAAACAACGCGCAGAACAAGACGAGAAATTGCTTCATAATTCCAACTTAGCACCAACAAAGTTCACTATGATCAATAATGTTCAACTACAAACACGTATACAGTGCTTTAGGCAGCAAAATGACCACGTTTTATATGCTCATGCATGTGGTGGTAATTATTGATGAGAGTAATTACAAGATGTAGTCATAGGCACCTTCAAAATAGAGACGGGAACTTAAAAGGTATATAGAGTCCAAATTAGACATTATTAAACGCAAACACAATTTGTCGCCAAGCCGTCCTCGTTTACCAAAAACAAGCAAGCAAATGTGAGTTTTCATCAGGCAGCTGTCTATTTCGCTGACTAAGTTGCCGAATAAGATTCTTGTAGTTTTGCAAGGTGACAATAATATCAGTCGTTTTGAGGATACACCATGTATATTTATTATTGTAATAATAAATATACAAGGTGTATCCTCAAAACGAATACTGATAAGTTGCCGAAGTTTATTTAAACTTCGAACGATTGAAGGAAAATTGCTAGTTTAGGGATCTGGTGTCAGTTGTGACAATTTAGTTTCCATAAATACAACAGAGCGAAAAACGACCGTTAGTAATTCATCCGAAGAGATATTATACACAGCAAAAGGCCTCCTGCATGTTATCTCTTGACTAACCATACATGGCAATTACACAAAAAGAAAGGGCAAATTTCTACCCATTCCGTCATTCTCTTCGTTTACACAGCTTGGCTATCGATTTACAGGCGGTAAAAACATTTTAGAGAGCCCAGGTAGATAAGTGTTGCTGCATGCATATTCAACGACACTTTATTAAATTAACTTGCACTTTGCCTTGCGTGCACGTTAATATTGATAAGACTAATTTTAAACAACGCTTTAGCAAATTTAAGTTGCACATTATTTAATAAAAACAAGGGCACAATGTGCAAACAGCTTGGACACAGAATCCAAATTCGAGCAGCGGATATCAAGCAAAAAAATAAAAGTTCTAAACGGTTTAACACGCAACATATGCCAGTTGTAACAAAACGATGTTAAAATTTCCAATCATGTCCTATAATCCATCTTAAACCTAGCTCCCCCGAACAATTACATTCCACATAATTCCTTTCTTTAAAAATCGTTATCAGTTACCAGTCATTTTTACAATAAAAAAAAGTTTCAAAAATTATGAAAACTTTACGTTGTAGCTATCATAACTCATCTTTTTCAAAATTTTCCAATATGCCCCAAATTGCACCAAATTTGTCTCGGACATTCCTAATCGATATATTTGCCCAAAAAAAGTCATTTCCTGATCATAAAAACAGGTTTTTAAAAATTTCGAATTTTTACGATTTGCGAATAGAATTTGGCTACAAAATGATAGGAGGCCCTCTTTTGAATTTTATTGAATTTTTGTCATATTCTAGCTAGCTTGTAAAAGTCTAAACTTTATATTTTCAACATCTACGGATCATTAGCTTCCTGACAACACGAAATAAAGGTTGACCTAAGCAACTACAAGCTTTGACGATATGTAGCCTAAAACCTTGAAAATTTCTCCATTTCTCTTCCACGATATTTTTGAAAAGTGCCATTTAGCCACTTCAAAAACTGCAAATGCACTGGAAGCGAGTTTTAAAAAGTGAAAAGAGTAAGTAATAAACCTTTCTGGTAGAAAAACCAGCCCAAAATTAGTAGGAAAGCAAGTTTGACCACATTTGGATAGATATATTGTGAATAGTAAGGTTACAGAATTTGCGGAATTAGTATAAATTAGTATTGTTTGGGGGACGCGCGTCCCCCAAAATAATACTAAATTATGCTAATATCACAAATTCTAGAAGCTTGTCATTTATAATATATCCATCCAAAGGTGGTCAAACTTTGCTTTCCTACTAATTTTGAGCTGCTTTTTCGACTAGAAAGGTTTATTTCTTACTCTTCTCACTTTTTAAAACTCCATTCCAGTGCATTTGCAATTATTGAAGGGGCTAATTAGCACTGATAGAAATGACATAGCGTCAGGAATGCTCTGAACATTCATAGCCTTGATGCAATTTGTTTATCTTACCTCCCTGTCGTAATCAAGATGCTTCAAAAGTTCCACGCCAAACAAAATGCTATCCTAAATAAATAATAAAAGCGAAATTTTCGTTGAAAACTTGAATGTCCCAAACTCCTGATGAATTTGACAGTTTTTGAATCACGGATACGTAAGAAAAAGCTCCTAAACACTTGAGATACAAGAATTTTTGATGGTGTGATTTCAATACTGGGGCTGTATGAGCGAACTACTACAGTTTGTTTCAAAAAAAAGACTGAGCCTTATTTATGCATGAATTTCAAATGATTTAATGCACTGCAAATTAAGCTGATCACCGCATGAGAGCCCTGTGTCTCCCCATGGTGGACAAACGTTATTCTGTGCAGGGCCTATTTTAGCGTGCAGTATTGCACACATCGTGCAGTATTGAATAAAAAGTGTGCAGTATTGAGCGCGAAAGTGTGCAGTATTGAACTTGGAAGTTTTGAAGTTTGAAATTAGATGTACTGAATAAGCAAAGTAGATGAAATATAAAGTCGAACATTCCAAAATGACTTTGCAACAAAACTGGCAATGGCACAAACAAAGATTGGCCAAACATTTTTTCAGGCACCCTATATGTTGTCATCATGCTCTACATAAAAACATAGGAATTCAAAGATGACGTCACACAGCACGTGATTGATGAAATGAGCTCTAAAGTGTGCAGTATTGCAATTTCGTTAAAATAGGCCCTGATTCTGTGGTCACGAATGACATTCAGACGCTCGTAACAACAAAGAAAAGGAAAGAGAGTAAAGTCTAGCAAAAAAACTTGCTTTCGCTCGATCATGCATGTGTTTTTCAAGACAATATTGTCAAATATTATCATATATTATCAAATAGTATCAAAGGGAAAGTTGACAGGGTGGGCTATAGGACAAACAGATTAGGAGAGTAAAAATCGATTGTTGTAAAAATAGACAGTCTAGGGTAATACATATTCATATACATAATTAGAAAAAGCATTGTAAATAGTTACGCAATTCAGCTTACTCTGCGAAGTAACTATATGTAAACCATCTATCTATCTATCTACATATCTATAAGTTCAAATTGTAAAAAAGCCAAAAAAGGTTTAGCTAAATGCTTAGAATCACATGATAGGACGCGAGGGAAAGAACTAGTCTTTCTTTGCTGGAGTTTCTTTTAAAAATGCGTTTTTAGGCCTTGAACTTTTTGCTTTACTTTTTATCCCTGGAAAACGAGCTCAACGGAATTTTTAATGCACCAAACGAATTTTAAATACATCGAACGAATTTGAAATCATGCATGAATTACTGAGGTTTTGCTCTTTTTAATTACACTATAGATTACATTTGAACATCATTTACCTGATGGGATTTGGATGTAATATTCAAGTACTTTTCAATGTCTTTTCGCGTCATCGCGCCGAGTAAACGTCCGTCGACCATTTGTGTTTCAAACGTGAACGCGTATTGGCTAAGCCCGATGTGTGTTAGCCAATCATGGGCCACAAAATGATGATCCACGTCACCGATCTTTGGATATTTTCTAAACAAAGTGTTACAGATTGTATGAGTTACAATATAGACACTTATCTAATGTGGATTCCTCTACAATGTAAACACTTCTCCAATACGGACCTCTTTCTAATGTGGACATCTATAAAATGTAGACACCTCAAAAGAGTAGACATCCCTCCAATGTGGACATCTCTCTATTGTAGACACCTTTCTGACGTGGACAATTCTCCAATGTAGATACCTCTCTAATGTAGATACCTCTCTAATGTAGAGACCTCTCTAATGTAGACACCTCTCCAATGTAGAGACCTCTCTAATGTAGAGAACTCTCCAATGTAGAGACCTCTCTCATGTAGACACCTCTCCAATGTAGAGACCTCTCTAATGTATACTCCTCTCTAATGTAGAGACCTCCCAAACGTAGAGACCTCTCTAATGTGGACACTTCTCTAATGTAGAGCCTCTCTAATGTAAGCACCTCTCTAATGTAGGCACCTCTTTAATGTGGTCACTTCTCGAATACAATATTAGAGATCGTATGAGTTACAATATGGACAGCCTCCCCCCCCCCCTCCCCCTCCGAAGCAGACGCTTCCCTAATGTACACAACTCTCTGATTTGAACACTTCTCAAATTCAAACACTCAGCTTTGCCTACTGGATATTTGAACTAGACAGGTTTGAAAATTTGCGCCAAGTTTTCAAAACCTAAGGTTACTTGAACGCCTACTCTACAAGACACCACACGCAGTTTACTTACACAGAAGCAGGATGCCTGAAATCTTCGATGGCCAGCCTAATCTTTCTTCGGTGTATGAAACTGATAATGCCGAGCGCCTTGGATAGCTCGGCATCGCTCATGTCCGCTAACATTTTCCCACTTCGCACGTTTTCCATGCAACGGTCAGTGTACATGGGCATCTGAAGATGTACATGAAGGAAAGCGATGACTGCAGGGGATTTCCACTGCGATATGGGGATAGTTTTGTTCGCCTGCCAAATTTGGACGAGATCCGATACGTCGCTGTCTCCATCACCACTTAGCGACGACAGCGGACGACCTGAAGAAAACAAAAAAGCTACGGCCTACATTTCTGCAGTTATTGAGTCTATTCAAAGACGGGCTCTACGAATAATTTATCCTGATACGTCCTATGAAGATGCTTTG
>JAODVM010000792.1:0-21014 GCA_025400095.1 Phenganax marumi
GCAGTTGAAGAGTGTGCCGAAAATGACTCTAATTTGAAACACGCTTTTCAGTTTTTGTCATTTGTTTCTTTTGAATCGATGCCACTTGATCTTTTTTCCCAGTACATTCGGCTGGTGGACGAGAAATTTGATCAAGAAGAAGCTTTTCTTGCAATACATCAGTGTTCATTGTTTCTTCCAACCAAAAATGTAGATCGCGACATCAGAATACACCGCGTTGTCCACGAAGTCATTAAATTATTTTGTGAGAGCGGTAAGGCAGCGGAGATTGGGCATGCTTCGCAAGCAGGAGGTGCAGAACTGAAGCCCGACGATGTTAAGCGCCATTCTCAAACGGTTGCTCGAACTCTTTATCATTTCAAAGATAGACACGATAAAGCAAAATTAGTTCCACATTTGAAGTCGTTCAATGAAGCGGTTAAGAAGCTCTATCCAGAGCATGAGAAATTTTATCGAGAAGTTTCTTTCACGGATGCTTATGAACTGATAAAAATGTACATGTTCTTTGGTACCGCTTTGCACGAATATTACAAGCTCAAGCTTGCCCTCGATTTTTTTGATTCGAGTCTTCAGTTGTCTCAATACCTAAAAGATGAACTGCGTGTTTCTGATGTTTACAACGGTTTGGGTATTGTGCATAAAGATATGTGCGAATTCGAAAAAGCAAAGAATTATCATCAACGAGGCCTAGAAATTCGTAGACAACAGCTCGGTGAAAAACATATCGATGTCGCTGCTTCTTACACTAACCTGGGTGTTGTTCATCAAATTGCCGGTGAATATCAAGAAGCGAAGGATTATTATCAACGAGGCCTAGAAATTCGTAAACAACAGCTCGGTGAAAACCATGTTGATGTCGCTGCTTCTTACAATAACCTGGCTGTTGTGTCTCAAATTACTGGTGAATATGAAGAGGCAAAGGATTGTCTTCAACGTGCACTAGAAATTCTAAAAGAACAGCTGGGTGAATCACATGTCCTTGTCGCTACTTCTTACGATAACCTAGGTGAAGTGTATAAACTTATCGGTGAAATCCAGAAAGCAACAGATTATCATCAACGAGCACTGCAAATTCGTAGAGAGCAATTTGGAGAAAAACATGTTCATGTTGCTAGTTCTTACCATAACCTGGGTAGAGTATTTGAAATTACCGGTGAATATGAAAAAGCGAAGGATTATCATCTACGGTCACTAGAAATTCGTAAAGAACAACTGAGGGAGAAACATGTTGATGTCGCTGCTTCGTTCAATAGCCTGGGTGTTGTGTATCAAATTACTGGTGAACATGAAAAAGCAAAGGATTGTTTTCAATGGGCACTGGAAATTCAAAAAGATCTGCTCGGCGAAAATCATCTTGATGTTGCTTCTTCTTACACTAACCTGGGCCTTGTGCAACAAATTACTGGTGAATATAAAGAAGCGAAGGATTATCATCAACGATCTCTGGTGATTCGTAAACAACAACTGGGTGAAGAACATGTTGATGTTGCTAGTTCTTACTGTAACCTTGGTGTCTTGTGTCATATTACTGGTGAATATGAAAAAGCAAAGGACTACCATCAACAAGCACTTGTGATTTATAAACAGCAACTGGGTGCAAAACATGGTCATGTCGCTACTTCTTACAACAACCTGGGTCTTCTGTATAAAGTTACTGGAGGGTATGAAAAAGCGAAGGATTATCTTCAAGAAGCGCTAGAAATTTTTAAGGAAAAGCTTGGTGAAAATCATGTCGATGTCGCACGTTCTTACAATAACCTGGGCATTGTGTATAGAATTGCTGGTGAAAATGAAAAAGCAGCGGAGTACTTTCAACGAGCTGTAGAAATTAAAAAAGAGCAACTCGGTGAAAAACATATTGAAGTCGCTGCTTCTTACCTCAACCTTGGTAATGTGTATAGAAATAGTGGTAAGATGGCAAAAGCGAAGGAGCATTTTGAAGCTGCATTAAAAATATATAAATATCAACTTGGCGAAAAACATATTCATGTCGCTCTTTGTTACAACAACCTGGGCGTTGTGTATGAAACTACAGGTGATTATGAAGAAGCAAAGAACTGTCATCTACGAGCACTAAAAATTTATAAAACACAACTGGGTGAAAAACACGTTGATGTTGCTCGTTCATACAATAACCTGGGTATTGTGTATAAAGTTACTGGTGAATATGAAAAAGCGAAGGAGTATCATCTACGAGCACTAGAAATTCGTAAGGAACAACTCGGTGAAAAACATATTGATGTCGCTCGTTCTTACGATAACCTGGCAAGTGTCCATCAGAAAATTGGTGAATACGAAAAAGCAACGGATTATCAACAACGAGCACTAGATATTCGAAAAAACAACTGTAAATAAGACATGCTTTAAGAATTTTTGCTACGACTGGACTGTCACTATTAGCCTTTCTCACGAGCGCAAAATTTTTGGGGTACTCTCAGATCTTGTTAATGTATTTAAGCGAAAAGTACAGCGTTCGAAGCTACTTTTTATGGTAGTATTTGTGAATTCACAGTGATGCACACAACTACAGCAATAAACAGTCACATTTTGTCATCCGCGTATACTGTGAAACTTGAAAGACACAGTACCCCTAAAATGACGTAATTTGCCCATGTGAGAAAGGCTAATTGGATTTATTTTAAGCTTAAAATATAGTTTACTAAACGAAATGCAACATTGCTATTATTACAATTAAGTACAATTGTAGTACAAGTACTTTAAACACGCTTTATGCGAGGTAGCTAAAATCAGTTGTTGCCATCAGTTCATGTTAGAAGTTCTTTTAAATGTCTTAGCTGTATTCAGTTTTGTCTAGAATTGGACAGGTGGCTGTTCTCCTTTCTTGCTTGAACTCGTGTTTGAAGTCTAGCTGCAACTCTTAAGGGTAGATTAAAAGCAGTGGCGTGATGGCTGGGGGGCCAGGGGGATTAACCCTCCCCCCTGCGACGGTCTCAAGAGGTGTGCCGAAATGCCGGTGGGGCGCCAAAATCACCTAGAAGGATTAGTGTTTAATATTGAAACTCTGAAATTAAAATTCTAAAACAATAAAACGCGACACTGTATATGTGTTCATTGATCTATTTTATTACTATTGAAATTGTGACGTGGAGGGCGCAGGAGGGCGTGGGGGCGCAGGATTGATATAACTTAATTGATATAAGTTACATTATTTTTTTATACCAAAGTATTGATAATGTGTTTTGAAAATATTTGGCTGGCATGTACAAATTTTCGGTTATGAATTGTATAGTTTTGATAGGTTGCGTTCATTTTACTAAACCAGAGACGTAAAAATGTGAGATGCATGAAGATACTTGGCTGGAGTATCGAGAGGTTGAGTGGTAAATTGTTGTTTCTTGCTATTTACATTCATGTTACTAAGATAGATAGATAGTTTAGATAGTTTAATAGTAAAAGTGACACCTGGCAGCCTAGAACTGCCTGCGATGTTTTACACGAGATAATTGGCTAAAATAATACCTATTTTACAGAAATTTAAAATTACCTTTCTAACAGCTAAAAGTCTAGTAAACTTCTACAAATATGTTAGCCATTAATTACTCTAAAGCTAGATATCTGAGTTTAGTCGGCAAATGACATGATTCTCAAGCCTAGCAGATGAAGGGATGATAGTTTTTAAATCTGTTCGTTTTGGCCTGGGGAACAACAAAAGCCTCTGGGTGTCTGACGTCATAAAACTGAACCAAAGTAACGAGAATGTCAAATGTGCCGTGGTGAAGACGCTAAACTGAAGAGTTTAAATGGTTGGTCATGAGTTGTAATTTCTTGCAGCTTTTATTGAAACGTTGTCTAGTAATTGTTTCGGATCAGTTGTTCACATATAAGGAATGACATTATGTACTTCAATCAAACATCAAAGAGAAAATTCCTGTATGAAACATCTTGAAAGAAGCTCACGAAAATTTCTGAATTCGCTGAAATTTCTTCAAAGATTTTACACTATGTGGGACTGTGCTCCCGAAACACCATAAGTATAACATGTGAATAAGCACTCTAAGCTAAGTTTGTATCTCGTTTCTTCGTTTGTATTTGTGGGGTGCGCGACTACGCGTAATTATGTATTGTAAGGGCCACTCGTTATCAAATTTACTTTAAATGTTGCTTGTATTGTAAAGTTTTGTCTTTTAATGTTTGACAAGCAAGAAAATCTAAAAACCTTGTCGACTTTTGGAAGGGTTTTGTCAAAGTAATTGGTGGTTTGATGGAAATATTGAAGTTTTTAATGATGAAAGTAGTTTCAAGCAAAAGGCAGAAGTGACAGTGTTATTCGACCAGAATCATTTATCGAAATTTAAGTCTCTTTTCCAATTAGGCTCGATCATAAAATACTCTCACTTCAGGCACAATATATTTTTCAGTGACACGTTGATACGAAGTGAAAGCATGTTACATAATTGAAAAAGCCAGTTCATTTTCAAAAGAGTGGTAGACTTGCATGCTTTTCAGTGGTTAGAATATGTATCTGTTAGAATCGGTCGCATATTATAGAATCAGGAGTATTCCATGGTGTGAATCAAGGGTAGCTTATGGAATCGCGGTGGGTGTTGATAGATTGATTGGAACCGACTTAGCACATTGCTATAAGCTATAATATTGCTTGGATTTGTTACCCACATATTCCGTAGCCACGTTTGGATAGGTATATTGATTGGAATTGAGTTAAAGCATTGGTTAGAATTGGGCTAGGGTTATGTAAGCTATCGCATTATCGTTCAAGTGTTATTTGCGTGATGTTTTCACTGTGTACGATCATATATCACACAGGTATTCTGTGATTCTCTTCAAGAAAAAAAGTATAAAGAGCGATACAAAGAAGAAACATCGCTTAATATGTCAGGCATTGTCAAGGACAACGAAGTAGCGTAATTAGAACTAAGGAAAAGAGTGGATAGGAAGGTAATTCGAATGAGGCGCCAGATTATGGCATGCATGCCTGCCTTTCGGGTACTTGTCCGCATAATTTGTATGTTTGATACTAAGCTTGGTTTCTTCATCCGTTGCATAACGTGGTATGTTTCTTAGTTTCGGCAGAACTGCGGAGAGTGATAGGGTTAAACCGATGAATCGTTTATTTCGTCAATTATTGCAGCTGTATAGACTGACTAACAAATGATTTAACGTAGTGGAATTGAATTAATTGTATATTTGAACACTCGGTGTAGATACAAGATTTTGACTTAATGAGATAACTAAGAGATAAGAATGCTTTTGCAATTCCTTCAGTGACACGTGAACAGGAATAAAAGAGGTTTTTTAATGTAGTTTTGCTCATTGGAAAATTGCATTTCCAAAGTGTTTCTAAAGTGGTGATCAACCATTGTCATATCTGGTGAAAGTAGACCCCTGAAGTAGACGAAGCTTATGATCTTCATTTTCTACACGAAACAGTTTTTACGCCGAGTTTCTCTCCCCTTTTTTATTATCTTTATAAGCCCTCCATTTTCAACTGTGTTCTTCAGTCCAGGTAGAAATTGATAATTCGTAACTTTCTTTTTTGAAGTCCTTGGATGTTTTCGACTGGTAACTAGAAACGCGTGAATGGAAAGCCTGCCATGCATGTTCGAAAAAAGATTTAATACATGTAGGCACAGTAAAATTTGCTCGAAGAAATAATCTCGACATCTGTACGCTTTAACAGTTTCAGAAAATAAAGTTCTTTTGAAGCTTTTAGTAGAATATTTTCTCCCGGACGTTTCACTTGAGGTCATCAGAAACAGTCACTCTTAAGATTTCTGCAAATGTTACCACTTCAAAATGCTGGTCATGCACAAACTGTTTTATCTCTACAGGGATCGTTGGTGAAGTTTTGTCTAAGTTCTTTACATTTCGCAGGATTTCACTGAAGTATATTTTACCACTTGATTATCGGTAAAAGTAATGACTTTTGAGCAGAGGAAAACACTGTTACAGAACGTCACGATACGGCTAAAAGCAGAAAACGGCCATAACCCGTCCGTTTACCAGAACAAGGGTTCGGTTGTTCGAAAGGTGGATAGCCCTATCCACTGAATAGTGATTTTTTGTAGCCTTAGTGAAATTTTCCATTGATCGTCACAGCATAAAATTACGGTTGATATGAACGGGTTAACGTCTCTAATATTTAGATCGTTGACCATAATGGAAGCCTCGGTATATTTAGAGAGGTTCACTTGACTTCCATTACCAAAACGACTACCATTTTCCGAGACTAACCAATGACATGGTTCCTATCTAATTGATTAACCAATCAAACATGAGTTTAGGTAGCAAATGTGGCGGTAGCGGTAGTGGAAGTCAACTCTGAACCTCTACCCACGCTGTCGTCAGAAATTTCGGACGCCGCTGCCCAAGTACGTCCGCAGTTTATCACAAAACAACCTTGTAACAAAAGAAGTTTAGAGTTCAAATGGAAAAATTCAAAAAATCGCAACAATATACTTGCAAAATTTATGCTGTTTAATAGCGACGTTTTAAGGCGATATTTTGATAAATTTGTGAGTTAATTATGTCTCATGTAATTTCGCTGAGGCTGGTTGTCGCATCATTTTGATCTAATACTTTAGATGAATTCGTACCTTAACTTTTTGATGAAGTTTTGTCGCTTAATAAACCACCAGAATTGCCTGGCTTTAGTTATTCTGCCTTTTTAGATAACGTAAAATCGTGACAAAGCGCTGCTACTTCTCGGGAGCCCTGAAAAACTTGAACTTCTTATTATGCAGGAGAGCAAAATGTCATCTGCACCTTGGGAGAACGAAGAAAAACGAAACTTTGCTTGTATGGACAGTATTGTTAGCAATGTAGTGAGCGAAGGTTTGAGGACAATTTTTAAAGAAGAATGGAACAGTCGTTACGAAGCTAAGCTCGGCGCATGGGATGACACCAATGTAAGTGGCCAGCAGTTATCTAATGCGGAAAAAACACGAAAAGAGAAGCTTAACACTATGTATCTCTCAAAATTTCAAAATGGAGATACGAGCCAGTGGGACTGCACTGTGCTCTTTGATGCAATTCTTTATTCCAACTCCATTGGTAAAGCATGTTTAAATCCTGCAACAGAAAAAGAAGTGGAGAATCTGAGAAAGATACGAAATAAAATGAAGCATGCCACGGAAGGAAAGCTCTCTGACATCGACTTTCAAACGATGACGACTGATGTTGAAAATGCATTCAAAGCTCTTGGTCTTTCTCCAAGTAGAATAGCTCGAATTAGAGCGGAAAGAAATCGCTACAGATCGTTTGAAGTCCTTCCTCCAAGGCCTGCCCACGATGTTATTCCCCGTACTGAAAAGATGAGAGAAATAAGTGGAGATCTGGAAAAGCTGCGCAGTGCTGGTAAACTTACCTATTTCTATATTTCTGGAAATCCTGGAAGTGGAAAGTCTCAACTCGCCAGGCAGGTTTGCGAGAAAATTTGGCAAAGTGTGAATTGGTCTGAAGAACCAATGTTCATGATGACATTGCATGGTAGAGACTTTGATTCTCTCCTCAACTCGTATGAACAGTTCGCACGACGCCTGAACTGCAATGAAAGTGTGTTGTTAAACGTATTGAAATCAACCAAGACAAAAGAAGAAAAAATTAAAGATTTGAGATCGCTGATAACAACAAGGATGAAGAATTGGAATAAATGGTGGCTTATGGTGGACAATGTAGAAAATCTCGAAATCATTTCGCCTCTGCTGCCTCAGACAAGTGACGACATTTGGAATCATGGTCAAATTATTGTAACAACGCAATACAAGAGTCACATTCCTTCAGACAGTTCGCTTACTAAACATGTTTCGATCAGCAGCGGTATGAGCGACCTTGAAAGCCGTCAACTTCTTTCTTCTTTATCAGAATCTGACGGTAACGATGCATTGTTAGATGAAGTTGCCGAGCAGTTGGATCGTCAACCTTTGGCAATGGCTGCAGCTGCAGTGTACTTCAAAGGAATCGTTAAAACAGCGAGCAGATTTTCATGGCGTGATTATTTGCAAAAGCTAGAAGATGGTAAGAGACAGATCACCGAGGAACAACTCTGCAACATTAACCCAGCGTATTCATCGACTATGACTACGGCTGTTTTGCTTGCAGTTGAAGAGTGTGCCAAAAATGACTCTAATTTGAAACACGCTTTTCAGTTTTTGTCATTTGTTTCCTTTGAATCGATGCCACTTGATCTTTTTGCCCAGTACATTCGGCTGGTGGACGAAAACTTTGATCGAGAAGAAGCTTTTCTTGCAATACATCAGTGTTCATTGTTTCTTCCAACCAAAAATGTAGATGGCGACGTCAAAATTCATCGTGTTGTTCACGAAGTCATTAAATTATTTTGTGAGAGCGATAAGGCAGTGGAGATTGGGCATGCTTCGCGAGCAAGAGGTGCAGGATTGGAGCCCAACAATGTTAAGGGCCATTTTCAAAATATTGTTCGAACTCTTTATCATTTCAAAGGAAGAAATGACAAAGTAAAATTATTTCCACATTTGAAGGCATTCAGTGAGGTGGTTAAACTCTATCCTAGGCATGAGGAATTTTATCAGGAAATTTCGTTCACCGATGCATATGAAATACTTCAGATCTACATGTTCTTTGCTGAAACTTTATTAGGTGAGTGTCACAAGCACAAACTTTCGCTTGATTTTTTAAATCCATGTCTTCATTTATCCCAAAGACTGGAAAACGAATTGAATGTTGCTGACGTTTACCACCATTTGGGTATTGGGCATCATGGTATATGCGAATTGAAAAAAGCGAAAGGGTATCTTCAAAAAGCGCTAGAAATTCGTGAAAGGGAACTGGGTGAAAGACACGTAGATGTCGCTACTTGTTACAATGACCTAAGTATTGTACTTGAAATTACTGGTGAGTATGAAAAAGCAAAGGATTATCTTCAAAGAGCACTAAAAATTCAAAAAAAGAAGCTCGGTGTAAACCATGTTGATGTGGCTACTTCTTACAATAACTTAGGTGAAGTTTATAGACATATTGGTGAATGGAAAAAAGCACTAGAATGTCATCAACAGGCACTTGAAATTCGTAAAGAACTATATGGTGATAAACATGTCGACATCTCAGTTTCTTACGATAACCTAGGTAATATGTGTAGAATTACTGGTGAATATAAAGAAGCAGTGGATTATCATCAGCGAGCACTTGCTATTGAAAAAGAACTACTGGGTGAAACACATATTGATGTGGCTTGTTCTTATAATAACCTAGCAAGTGTCTATGAAATTACTGGTGAATATGAAAAAGCAAAGGATTATCTTCAACGAGGACTAGAAATTCAGAAAGAAGAGCTCGGCGAAAAACATCTTACTGTCGCTACTTCTTACAACAATTTGGCTGAAGTGAATAGACATATTGGTAATATAGAGAAAGCAAAGGATTATCATGAACGAGCACTAGAAATTCGCAAAGAACAACTTGGTGAAAAACATGATTATGTCGCTGCTTCTTACAATAGCCTAGGCAATGTGTTTGGAGATAGTGGTGAGGTGGCGACTGCAAAGGAATATTTTGAAACAGCCCTAAAAATTTATAAAGATCAACTTGGTGAAAAACATATTAATATCGCTGTTGTTTACGATAACCTAGGTAGTGTTTATAAAGTTACTGGTGATTATGAAAGAGCCAAGGATTCTCATCTACGAGCACTAGAAATTTATAAAAAACAAGTGGGTGAAAAACATGTTAATGTCGCTCGTTTCTACAATAACCTGGGTCTTGTGTATCAAGTTACTGGTGAATATGAAGAAGCAAACGATTGTATTCAACGAGCACTAGCAATTCAAAAAGAAAAACTCGGTGAAAAACATGATGATGTCGCTACTTCTTACAATAATCTAGGCAATGTGCATGGACTTATTGGTGAAGTGGCAAAAGAAAAGGAATGTTATAAAACAGCCCTAGAAATTTACAAAGAACAATTTGGTGAAAAACATGCTCAAGTTGCTTATTCGTACAATAACCTGGGTTGTGTGTATTATAAAACAGGTGAATATCAAAAAGCAAAGTATTATCTTCAAAAAGCAGTAGGAATTTGTAAAGAACTGCTGGGTGAAGAACATGCCGATCTCGCTTATTCTTACAATAACTTGGGTGGAGTGTGTAGACATCTTGGCGAACTGGTAGAAGCAAAAGAATATCTTCAACGAGCGCTAGATATTCGTAAAGGACGTTTTGGTGAAGGACATGTTGATGTTGCCAGTTCTTACAGTTCTCTGGGTCTTGTGTATGGAACTACTGGTGAATATGAAATAGAAAAGAAATATCATCAGCGAGCACTAGAAATTCGTAAAGAGAAACTTGGTGAAAAACATCTCGATGTTGCTAATTCTTACAATAATCTGGGTGTTGTTCATCACAGTACTGCAGAATACGAAAAAGCAAAAGATTATTTTCAACGAGCACTAGAAATTATGGAACTGCAACTGGGTGCGAGGAATGTTCACGTCGCCAGATGTTACAGTAGTCTGGGTGCTGCCTATGACATTACTGGTGATCATGAAAAAGCAATTGATTATTATCAGCGATCCCTAGAAATTCATAAAGAAAAGCTGGGTGAAAGACATGTTGATATCGCTGCTGCGTACAATAACTTAGGTGAAGCTTATAGACATACTGGTGAAATGGAAAAAGCGAAAGAGTATCATCAGCTTGCCTTGGAACTTTTTAAAGAACAACTTGGTGAAAAACATGTTCATGTCGCTTTATCTTACAATAACCTGGGTCGTGTTTATGAAATTACTGGTGTGTATGAGAAAGCGAAGAATTATTACGAACGATCCCTTGAAATTCGTAAACAACAACTGGGTGAAAACCATATAGATGTCGCTACTTCGTACAGTAACCTGGGTATTGTGTATAAAATTACTGGTGATTATGAAAAAGCAAAGGATTATTATATGCGAGCTCTAGATATCCGTAAACCACATCTGGGTAAAAAGCATGTTCCTGTCGCTGATTCTTACAATAACCTGGCTGTTGTGTATCAAATTACTGGTGAACATGAAAAAGCAAGGGATTGCTTTCTACGAGCTCTTGAAATTCAAAAAGAACAACGTGAACAGTCAAAATCATCGTGATGTTGTTTCTTTGTACCAGAACACGTGGGTTTTATGTATAGCTGATTTGCTGACGAACTAGCATAATCAAAGGGATATTTAAGTGACTGCAAGTGAGTGAAAAACATGCTCTTGCCGCTGCTCCTTGCAATAAACTGGGTCTTTTGTGTCATCAAATCTCTGGTGAATTTGAAAGAGCAAACGATCAACGTTCATGTCAAAAATCCGAAAGAACATCTTACTGAAACCATGTTATTGTCATTTCAGTGAAAGCATTTTTTTGAACTCGTTATCTTTTTCATGGTAATATAATGATTGTGTTCTTTTAAGGACTGTACTTGTCTGTGAATTTATGGCTGAAGTGGCTCTAGTTAAAGTTGCTTTGTTGAAAACTTGAAATCGTTCTCTGTTGCATAGCAATATAAAGTCTCAGTTCTTTTATAATACCAACATAATGTTTCAGTTCTTTATCTAGTTTGTTGAGTGAAGCAGTAACTTCCTGTGTGCGATTTGAGTTGTGATTATCTTCTTTAAAAATTTCACGTGCAAGAGCAATAGAGACTGGGTTTTTTTTGAAGAGTAAAATCTTGCGTAGAATGTTGCTTTCGCTCCTGTGCACTCATCTGCGCATGGGTCATGAATGATTGTGACTCGTTCCAGCTTTTGCTCAAATGTGATGCACTAACTAACTTTGATCATGGCTGCTTGTTCGAAAGCTCGATAACTTACATGCAATTCAACGGATGAATTTTATTTGCTGCATGCCTTGCGTTGCACGAGCCTTGGATAGCTTTATCCGATGGATATAATTGCTATCTTCTGGATAAAATTTATTGATGGTCCAGAATTGGTTTAACTTTGCTATTCGTTGAATAAAGCTTTGGTAGTGTTGTTTTGGAGTAATAGAATCTAGTATTTTGAAGAAGAGACAAATAGGTTTAAAACTTTAAATGAAATGGCGCTTTATAGAGATCGTCTGTTCTCAAGTTGCATGTTCTTCCTGGTGTCCAGGGCCTCTCAGAGGGAGGAAGAACATAGTAGATACAATGGGAGTAAATTATGCCCACAGGGAAAGGACCTGCAACATGGATTTTGCCCCAGGCCCCCAAACTTCTCTGAGAGACCCTGCTGGTGTCATAAGCGTCTCGACTCTGCGACGGGCGTAACAAACAAGAAAATCATCATCCAGTACTGCAAAGGCGGAGTGTGCAGAGCATGATAACGTTTTGGGGGAAATGCCATCGCATTCAAAGTGAAGTAGATGTCTCAAAAATCCTTTAATTGCTCCGGTATGAAAATGATATGTTCGCCATTTCTTGATTGAAAATAATGACTTAATGAGCTCATGCCCTGTAAGACATGACGTCATGTAGTCATATTGAAGGGAAAGTTTCTGATTCCTGAATTAAGTACCGTATAAGAGTGCTCATTACATATAACAAGAATCTTGCTGAGATTCAATATTATGTGAAACTGCCCAAGAAACACGAGAGCTTCCTTTGTGTAAAACGTCTGTAAGCATTGTGAAGGATTGAAATGGAAGCGATTGTGTTAGGATTGTTCACAATCACACAATCAATATTACGTGAAATCCTGTTCCTAAAACCGGAAAGCTCACTTCGTACAAAACGTCTGTAAGCATTATCAAACACTGAAGTGGAAATTATGGTTTGAATTTAATATTTCGTTGCTTTACTTTTATCTCGTACAGCACGACCGCAGATAATTCGAAATTGAGTTAGACTTACTTCCAGATAAGAAAACGCAAGGTACAGTAACAACGAACAACATTTTTCAAATGAAGTTTTACCATCCTCGAGAAGCAATTAATATTATTACTACTATTGTTACTATTTAAAGATTCTATACAAGGTACACTTTCACACTTCTTGATTTTCAAAGGGGCCCGCGAATTACACAAAAACAAGTCAATTGTCATATAACTATTTACAAAGTACACAATTCAACGAGAGCGGAATTTCCAAAGAATCAAAGTAAGGATTTAAAAGATTACGAAATGAATTAGCAAACTGGCGTGACCACTCGCTGAATGTCGGAAAAATCGTTAAGATACGAGTTAAACTAATTTTTATTTCTTATAGTAAATAGTTTACTTTGCAGTGACATATACCCTATAATTTATCTAACTGTAAACCTAAAATGCCAAAGTAAACATTGCCAGATAAACTCTTAATCTTTATAATGAGTTTGCGCCGCACGCTGGCTAAATATCCGAAATGCATGACGATATTTTGATGAACGTATGAGTTATGTCTTCATTGACATCGCTGAAGCTTGCCATCCTGTCGATGTCTAGATTAGTATCCTATTTTAGTGTTGCATACAGTTTTATCGCTTGATAATCCACCAGAATTGTCTGGCGTTTAATATGCCAAGATCATGACAAAGTAGTGCTGTTTCTCGGCAGCTGTCAAAACCTTGAGCCGCTTTGTATTGTGTAGGAGAGCAAAATGTCAACTGCACCTTGGGAGAACGAAGAGAAACGAAACTTTGCTTGTATGGACAATATTGTTAGTGAGATAGTGAGCGAAGGTTTGAGGACAATTTTTAAGCAAGAATGGAACAGTCGTTACCAAGCTAAGCTCGGAGCATGGGATGACACCAGTGTTAGTGGCCAACAGTTATACAACTTCGAACAAACACGAAAAAGGCCAAACAAGAATACGATTCAATCAAAATTTCAAAATGGAGATACGAGCCAATGGGATTGTACTGTGCTTTTTGATGCGATTCTTTATTCCAATTCAGTTGGTAAGAAATATTTGAATCCTGTAACAGAAACAGAAGTGGACAATCTGAGAAATATTCGAAATCAAGTCAAGCATAAGGCTGAAGGAAGACTCTCCGATAGCGACTTTCAAGCGATGACGACTGATATTGAAAATGCATTCAAAGCTCTTGGTCTTTCACCAAGTAGAATAGCTCAAATAAAAGCTGAACGAAATCGCTACAGATCGTTTGAAGTCCTTCCTCCAAAGCCTGTCCACGATGTTATTCCCCGTACTGAGAAAATGAGAGAAATAAGTGGAGATTTGGAAAAGCTGCGCAGTGCTGGTAACCTTACATATTTCTATATTTCTGGAAATCCTGGAAGCGGAAAGTCTCAACTCGTCAGGCAGGTTTGCGAGAAAATTTGGCAAGCTTTGAATTGGTCTGAAGAACCAATGTTCATGATGACATTGCATGGTAGAGACTTCGATTCTCTGCTTAATTCGTATGAACAGTTCGCACGACGCCTGAACTGCAATGAAAGTGTGTTGTTAAACGTGTTGAGATCAACCAAGACAAAAGAAGAAAAAATTAAAGATTTGAGATTGCTGATAACAACAAGGATGAAGAATTGGAATAAATGGTGGCTTGTGGTGGACAATGTAGAAAATCTCGAAATTGTTTCCCCTCTTCTCCCTCCGACAGGTGACGACGTTTGGAATCATGGTCAAATCATTGTAACAACGCAAAACCAGAGTCACATTCCTTCTGACAGTTCGCTTATTAAACATGCGTCGATCAGCAGCGGTATGAGCGACCTTGAAAGCCGTCAACTTCTTTCCTCTCTATCAGAATCCGACGCTAACGATCCATTGTTAGGTGAAGTGGCAGAGCAGTTAGATCGTCAGCCTTTAGCGATGGCTGCAGCTGCAGTGTACTTTAAACAAACCTTCGAAACGTCGAGTAAGTCTTCCTGGCATGATTATTTGCAAAAGCTGGAAGATGGTAAAATGCAGATCACCGAGGAACAACTCTGCAACATTAACCCAGCTTATTCGTCGACTATGACTGCTGCTGTGCTGCTTGCAGTTAAAGAGTGTGCCGAACATGACTCTAATTTGAAACACGCTTTTCAGTTTTTGGCATTTGTGTCTTTTGAATCGATGCCACTTGATCTTTTTGCCAATTACATTCGGCTGGTGGACGAAAGTTTTGATCGAGAAGAAGCCTTTCTTGCAATACATCAGTGTTCGTTGTTTCTTCCAACCAAAAATGTAGATCGCGACATCAAACTGCATCGAGTTGTCCACGAAGTCATTAAATATTTTTGTGAGAGCGATAAGGGAGCGCGAATTGGGCATGCTTTGCAAGCAAGAGGTGCAGGATTGGAGCCCAACAATATTAAGCGCCATTTTCAAAATATTGTCCGAACTCTTTATCATTTCAAAGAGAGAAAAGATAAAGTAAAATTAGTTCCACATTTGAAGGCGTTCAGTGAAGCGGTTAAGAAACTCTGTCCTGAGCATGAGCAATTTTATCAAGAAGATTCCTGTACGGATACACATGAAATACTTCAGATCTACATGTTCTTTGGTGAAACTTTACAGGACTGCTACAAGCACAAACTTTCCCTTGATTTTTTAAATCCATGTCTTCAGTTGTCTCAAAGTTTGGAAAACGAATTGTGTGTTGCTAATGTTTACCACAATTTGGGTATTACGCACAAAGGTATATGCGAATTGAAAAAAGCGAAAGATTATCACCAAAAAGCGCTAGAGATTCGTAAAAGGAAACTGGGTGAGAGACACGTTGATGTCGCTTCTTGTTACAACGACCTAAGTACTGTACTTTCAATTACTGGCGAGTATGAAAAAGCAGAGGACTATCTTCAACGAGCATTAGAAATTAAAAAAGAGAAGCTCGGCGAAAAGCATGTTAATGTTGCGATTTCTTACAATAACTTAGGTGATGTTTATGCACGCATTGGTGAATTGCAAAAAGCACGTGAATATCATCAAGAATCTCTAAAAATTCGTAAAGAACTATATGGTGAAAAACATGTTGAAGTCGCTTGTTCTTACAATAACCTGGGTCATTTGTCTACAATTACTGGTGAATATGAAGAAGCGAAGAATCTTCAGCTACGAGCACTAGAAATTAGAATAGAACAACTGGGTGAAAAACATGTTGATGTTGCTAATTCTTACAATAATCTAGGTATTGTTTATCAAATTACTGGTGAATATGAAAAAGCAAAAGATTATCATCAGCGAGGACTAGAAATTCAGGAAGAGGAGCTCGGCGAAAAACATGTTAATGTCGCTACTTCTTACAATAATTTGGCTGAAGTGAATAGACATATTGGAGAAATGAAGAAAGCAAAGGATTATCATGAACGAGCACTAAAAATTTGTATAGAACAACTCGGTGAAAAACATGAACATGTTGCTGCTTCTTACAATAACCTAGGCATGGTGTGTAGAGATAGTGGTGACGTGGCGTCAGCAAAGGAATATTTTGAAACAGCGCTAAATATTTATAATGATCAACTTGGTGAAAAACACATAGATGTCGCTGTTGTTTACAATAACCTGGGTAGTGTTTATGAAGTTACTGGTGATTATGAAAAAGCAAAGGATTCTCATCTGCGAGCACTAGAAATTTATAAAAAACAAGTGGGTGAAAAACATGTTGATGTTGCTCGTTCCTACAATAACCTGGGTCTTGTGTATCACATTACTGGTGAATATGAAAAAGCAAACGATTATATTCAACGAGCACTAGCAATTCAAAAAGAAAAACTCGGTGAGAAACATGTTGCTGTCGCCACTTCTTACAATAATCTAGGTAATGTGTATGGACTTCTTGGTGATATGGCAAAAGAAAAAAAATATCATGAAACAGCCCTAGAAATTTACAAAGAGCAACTTGGTGAAAAACATGCTCAAGTTGCTTATTCGTACAATAACCTGGGTTGTGTCTATGAAAGAGCAGGTGAATATCAAAAAGCAAAGGATTATCTTCAAAAAGCAGTAGAAATTCGTAAACAACAACTGGGTGAAGAACATATTGATCTCGCTTATTCTTACAATAATTTGGGTGAAGTGTGTAGACATCTTGATGAACTGGTAGAAGCAAAAGAATATTTTCAACGAGCCCTGAATATTCGTAAACGACAATTTGGTAAAAGGCATGTTGATGTTGCCAGTTCTTACAATTCTCTGGGTCTTGTGTATGGAACTACTGGTGAATATGAAATAGAAAAGAAATATCATCAGCGAGCACTAGAAATTCGTATAGAGAAACTTGGTGAAAAACATGTTGATGTTGCTAATTCGTACAATAACCTGGGTGTTGTGCATCAGACTACTGCTGAATATGAAAAATCAAAAGATTATTTTCAACGTGCACTAGAAATTTTCGAACCGAAACTGGGTGCAAGGCATGTTCACGTCGCCACTTGTTACAGTAGTCTGGGTGTTGCGTACGACAATACTGGTGATCATGAAAAAGCAATTGATTATTATCAGCGAGCCCTAGAAATTCGTAAAGAAAAGCTGGGTGAAAGACATGTTAATATCGCTGTTTCGTACAATAACTTAGGTGAAGCTTTTAGACAAACTGGCAAAATAGAGAAAGCGGAGGAATATCATCAACGTGCTTTGGAACTTTTTAAAGAGCAACTTGGTGAAAAACATGTTTATGTCGCTTTATCTTACAACAACCTAGGTCGTGTTTATGAAATTACTGGTGTGTATGAGAAAGCAAAGCACTGTTATGAACAATCACTAGGAATTCGTAAAGAACAACTCGGTGAAAACCATGTGCATGTCGCTAATTCGTACAGTAACCTGGGTATTGTGTATAAAATTACTGGTGATTATGAAAAAGCAAAGGATTATCATATGCGAGCTCTAGAAATCCGTAAACCACATCGGGGTAAAAGGTACGTTCCCGTCGCTGATTCTTACAATAACCTGGCTGTTGTGTATCAAATTACTGGCGAACATGAAAAAGCAAAGGATTGCTTTCTACGAGCCCTTGAAATTCAAAAAGAACAACGTGAACAGTCAAAATCATCTTGAAGTTGTTTCTTCATACCAGAACAATTGGGTTTTATGTTTAGCTGATGTGCTGACGAACTAACATAATCAAAGGAATATATGAGTGACTGCAAGTGAGTGAAAAAACATGCCCATGTCGCTGCTCCTTGCAATAAATTGGGTCTTTTGTATCATCAAATCGCTGGTTAGTTTGAAAAAGCAAAGGATCAACCTTCATGTAAAAATTCGCAAAAAACATCTTACTTAAACCATGTTATTGTCGTTTCAGTGAAAGCATGTTTTTTGAACTCGTTATCTTTTTCATGGTAATATAATGATTGAGTTCTTTTAAGGACTACCTGTGAATTTATGATTGAAGTGGCTCTAGTTAAAGTTGCTTTGTTGAAATCGTTCTCTGTTGCATAGTAGCAATATAATGCTTCAGTTCTTTTATAATGCCAACATAATGTTTCAGTTCTTTATCTATAGTTTCTTTAGTGAAACGGTAATTTCCTGTTTGCGATTGGAGTTGCGATTATCTTCTTTAAATATTTCACGTGTTGAAGTAATAGCGACTGTTCTTTTCGAAGGGTAAAATCTTGCGTAGAATATTGCTTTCGCTGCCTGGATATGAAAGTTTTTGATGGCCCAGAAGTGGTTTGACATTGCTGTCCATTCAATACAGCTTTTTAGTGCTAGTTTGGAGTTATAGAATCTAGTTTTTTGAAGAAGAAATAAGTAGTTTTAAATGAAATGACGCTTTATAGAGAGAGTCCGCCGTTCTCTTGTTGCGTGTTCTTCCTGGTGTTAATAAGCGTGTCGACTCTAGGACAAGCGTAACTGACGAGAAAATCATCATCCACTACTATAACGACGAAGTGTGTAGACCATGCTAACGTTTTGAGAAAAATGCCATTACATTCAGAGTGAGACAGGTGTCTAAATCTTTTAACTAATCCAGTATGAAATTGATTTCTTTTCTTCTTTTCTTGATCGAAAGAATTGACGTAATGAGCTCATTTCTTTCATGTAGTCATGGCAAAGGGAAAGTTTCTGATTCCTGATTCAAGTACCGTATAAGAGTGCTCGTTACGTATAGCAAGGGTCTTGCTGAGATTGAATATTATGTGAAACTGCCCAAGAAACACGAAAGCTTGCTTTGTGTAAGACGTCTGTAAGCATTGTGAAGGATTGAAATGGAAGCGATTGTGTTAGGATTGTTCACACATTCAATATTACGTGTAATCCTGTTCCTGAAACTCGAAAACTCGCTTCGTACAAAACGTCTGTAAGCATTATCAAACACTGAAGTGGAAATTATGGTTTGTATTTGATATTTCGTTGCCTTACTTTTTTCTCGTAGAGCACGACCGCAGATAAGTCGAAATTGAATTAAACTTACTTCTCGGTAAGGTTTTGATTTTGGCCGTGCGAACCATTTCGGAGCTGTAAGAGTCATTTGATAGTTTAAAGAAGTTTCAATATTTAGACAAGAACAATACAAGTGTTTTGAAAATAACTCTACTTTGAAACACGTTTTCCAGTTCTTGTCATTTGTTTCTTTTGAATCGATGCTACTTCATCCTTTTGCCAAGTACATGCCAAGTATCATAGGCGTATGGGGCGGGGGGCATAGGGGGAGCAGCTGCCCCCCCCCCAGAGAAATGTGGATCCAGGAAGATTGGGCAAATTGTTATGAAAATCGGGCAAAATTATGTGAGAGGTTGCCAATTACACGCCAAGTATCATAGGCGTAGTGGGGTGGCAGGGGGCAGTTGACCCCCAGAAAAATTTGGATCTAGAAAAGTTGGGCACTTTTTTATCAGAAGTCGGGCAAAAAATATGTGACAGGTTGCCAAGTACACGCCAAGTACATAGGCGTATGGGGCGGGGGGGTGCATGGGGGCAGTTCACCCCCAGAAAAAATTGGATCTTGAAGAATTTGGCAAATTTTTGTCAAAAGTCGGGCAAACAATATGTGAGGGGAAAATTAAAAAGCAACATTTGTTGATATATTAGCAGGTTTATATGTTCAAACTGGAACACGCATTGATAGTAAGGAACAATAATGAATATAATGTATGCTTGAAGCATCTATATTTGTCTCGTAGCCAGGGAGTGGTTATACGTTAATTTGAAGTAAATGATAGTAAGGAAATTTTTATGTTAGTTGGGTAAAAGTTTTGCTGTTGCCCCCAGAAAGTTAGTCCCCTTACGCCTATGGCAAGTACAAAGGAGCTGAGTCAGAATTTTCGCTGTATCAGTGGTGAACTGCAGGGCTTACAACCAGCCGTAGGTCTGGAAGACAAGGAGGTCCCTATGATTGGCTGAAGCCAATATAGCGCCCATTTCAAGCGAAAACATTTTGAATAGAGAGTGAAATGCTAGTGAAAGTGACATGTTTTTGTATGTTAGCATTTCACTTTTCATGTAGTTCATAGTGATTTGCGTCCACACAGAGTTTAAGCATTTAAGCCACAAGTCTTGTAGTAAACTTATTTCTTGTTTACATTTTCACCGAAAATATTTTTAATTTTCAATGGGCACAAACAAGCTTGAAAATTTATTTATAAGCTGTTATGACTTGGTTTTCGAGCCGCAAAAACATCGGTTTCATTACTTTGACCTATTGTCTTAGTTCGCACTATCGCCAGAAATTCTTCGCATCCTGCAGCGCGTCAGCGGTGTATCGCGGGAAAAACAGTGGGGTCAAAAAACTAATGTTTTGATGGGACAGGTTCAAATGATAGCAAAATATAATTTAAAGCGTGTACTGTTCAACGCGCGATTAATGTAACTCTTATTACGAACTCTGAATATCTTATTTGTATATATCTTTAGCTAATATTATCAATAGTATTATAATTGTATTGTTATTTCCTAACTTGTAATTCAGCCGATGCTATAAAAAGTTCAAATAATTGCTATTGTTTTTGTTATTATTATTATAATTTGAAACGACGGTCTCTTATACGGTCAAGATATTGTCCGAAAGAAAACCGAAATATTTTGAGAAAGTACAGCAGAAACTGTTCAACTGAAAAAGATCACTTTTGAAACTTCCCCCCTCTCCTACTAATTTTGGCCATTAAACTTATCCAAAAACAGCCTTTAAGGAGGCTCCCTACAGTTGTGATGACATTTCGAGTATCTTCAAATTGAAGGGTTATCCCCTTTGATTGCGCAT
>JAODVM010000903.1:0-21013 GCA_025400095.1 Phenganax marumi
GCAATGCTGTAAGTCCTTCGCCATCAGACCCAAGAAGGGCCTCTGTCCACGAGCAATTAATGGTAAATATTAAATCAGTCAACACTCGCGATACTTTGGATGAGGAATTTTATGAACGAATCTGCGCTGGACGCAGATATTTTATACTTAGAAATAGAAAAATAATTTTAAGTCAGTTTTATAAAAATGTAGAAATTGATTTTAAATAAAATATTCACAAGAAAGATTCTATTTGATTGTGTTTCATGTTTTTTTGGTGAACACTCGCGGTTTGGTTAAGAAATTGATCTAATTCAGATTTTAATGGGCGCAAGCTTTAGATATCCTACAAAGTAATTTTACCAAGAGTCAGTAAACGGTGATATAATACAACAGTTACAGATAATCTGTTTCACCAAATGTTCATAAAACGATTTTAAAAAGAGAAGGTTAACTCCAATCTAATTTTGAACGGTTCTATATTTGCCTGCGCATAAACAATGCCCTAATCAATTTCAATCTCTCAGGCTTCAGTAACAAAAGAGATTGAAAAAATGCTAGTACTACATGAACAAAAACTCTTTCTGCTCACAAAAAGATTATGTGTTGATTAAACTGATAAAATTGAAAATGCAGTAATAGTACTTGCATTTCTGTTTTAACATGCAAACAAGTACAGTGCACATATTTCACTTCTACACCCTAGCTTGTAGCTGAAAAATTACTGTAGAATCTAAATCAATGAACGACTCAAATGAGAGCAATTTCTCTCCTCTGTCAGGTACACACATCTAGTTCAAGTTTTATATCAAACAGTAATTTAAAACAAAAACTTACGAGCAACATTCGAACCAGGGCTAATTTCAATCGACATGACTCCGACTATGAACTGATGCCATCTTGACATATCCAAACCTTTGTGCGGGAAGAGTACTGAAAACACAATGTCATGAGGATTTCCCCGGTATTCCTTCACAGATGGAATTGGTGTGCAGTCGTTACTGACAAACCATTTATCTCCTTCACCTCTTGAAGGATCTTTGCAAGCCTGGGCTACATGTTGCATTGCAGTTGTTGGGTGGGGAGCTAAAAATATAGTTAGACAGAAAACACCTCAAAATCCAATGAACTACCCTTGGAAGGCCCCACCCCAGTGTTCTCCTTTATGTTATTTTGTCAATCAAAAGAAGATTTACACTTTCAGACCAGAATTGAGGGGGGGGGGTGGTTTATGGATTTAACAGATGCATTTGAGTTCAACCATTTTTGCCAGGTGAATTGTGAGTACCAATGTTACTGTAATGAAGGACAATGAAACACAGGCCTCCTGTACATGGTAATTTAATGTAACTTGGTTCCAAACCTAGTTGCACTACTGTGTGGCTATGTTGGACTTAACTACTAGAAGTTTGGAACCAACAAATGCGGGTTAATGTCTGCATCCCCCTCTCAAAGCACGTTATGTCTGGCTCTGTGGCTCAATCACAAAATTACAGGAAACTGATCGCGCTAGCGAAACAAATACTGAACAGGGATTTTGTTTGAAATACTTGACACTACACAATCGACACATAATCTTTGCTAAACAAAATAAGCGGCAGTGTTTACGCCAAATATAGACATTAAAAAGCGGTGCCATTAATTGGCGACAACAAACTTGAGCTTACCCAACGTTCCACCAATAATAAAAAACATAATTTGAATCGCGAGAAGAACAAATGTAAATATGGCAAGTTGTTTGCCTGATACAGCTTCTAGTACAACGCCCGCCATGTCGAGAAGAAATGAACAAGTATTGTTTGACAGGAAAGTTCAAAGCGTTGACATTATAGCAACAAGAAAACTGATGGAGCAACCGGAACCGACGGCGTGCAAATAACCAATCATTTTTACAGAATAAACAAAGAGATAATTGTAGCGGAATGCAAGCACGCAATTAAAACCGTACTAAAATTACCGAATTCAATAACTTTTGATTGTGGCTTTGTCAAACAGTGGTCCGACACTAAGTTTGGTTGTGTTGAACCTCGTTTAAAAAGATTTTCAACATTTAGAAAGCAGAGACGAAGTTGTAGATTCCTCACTGAAATGACTACCTTCTTCTCATTTTCAGGAGGTAGGCACATTAGAAAATTTGACCCCACGGTGAGTTTTCCGACAACGGATGCATTAATGAGCATGGTTCTACAAAATGTGATAGAATTATTAGCCCTGCCCTTCGCTTGAGGGGAAATTAAGAATTTTGCGTACTCTTATATTTTGTAGACCATCCAGCGTACAACTGATATCACCACTAGTACCATAACCACAGTTATAAGGAGGGACAGTATATAGTGTCCTTTAGAGATGCAACATGTCCTCGTATTTTTTTGGCAAAATATGCAGTTTACCGGCGACCAAGTAGCCAGAACATGCAGTTAACTGGCTGCGAAACATGCGTAATGCGATATGCGCGAGGACAAAAACTTCTTCGATTCCGACGTTAAGTGACACTACTGTCCCTCCTTACCGAAGTGGCCAAACCAGAACCTCGGAAGGTACGTACATATCCCTGATCTCAGATGAGGAACCCCCCAATGGTCGTGGGTTTCTCGTGGGGCGAGTCGAAAGTAAGAAAATAGTGGCTCGACGGTAAGAAGTGTTGTGGGTCTGGTGTAACATGTCGTAGTAGAGTAATCTTTGGGAACGAGGCTGGCCAGGATTGAAACTCATGACGCAAAGTCTCTAATTATTCTAAGGGAACACTCTACCAAGTTGGCCAAACGTTGGAGATCTATGAAAACTGTTTCAGACTTTCAGTTAGTCCATGTTGCCATTTCTTTCTTATTCATCTGATCATTCATTCATCCATGCGCACGCACACACTGATCCAACGGGATGAACTACTTGGCCAAATTTACAAGGTTTGTAATCGAAATAGGATTGAAGCTTCCATTTGGCGCTTGATAGAAAACTACTCCTCGTTCGATAAAGATTGTTAATTTTCCGTAAGAATAAAGAGCTTTTCCTTCATGACGGCGACCAGTGATTGGGAGAAACGAGATGTCATACTCACTCGCCTAAACACGAAATGCTTCATTAGATAAGGACGGTCAAAAATAATACAATTTCTACTCCATCTTGTATTTCTTGACTACAACATATCAGATGGTGCATGATGCGCTGCACTTGGTGTAGCATTGTTGTCTTTTGAACTAGTAAGCGTCAGAGTCTACTACAGAATATACCATGCTTACCATTTTTTCCAACAAATCTTTGAAATTTGTTGGAATGTTTTGATCCAATGCGTTTCTCGCAGGCTCTGTAACCTACAAAAAAACGTAGTATTGCGCTGTTAGATATTCTGCGAGGCTCATTTTCACGATGTTTTACAATGCATGGAGAATAAGTATATGTTGATTCGCTATTTCCAGTTATTATGCAGCATGTCCCGGAGAGTGCAAGCACCAAAGAAGAAGCATGGTGCAAAAGAGAAATACGTTTGCTGTTTTGTTTTCCGGTATTTACCAGAGGACGTGGTTTGCTTGTGGATGATGCGGCTTCGGCTTCGCGCCTAAAAAATATATATACATATACTCTGTTGATCAATAACTTCAGCTATGAATTGAGCATATTCAACCATTCCTCACCTTCTTTCCGTGTTAGTGAGGTAAGCGACATTTTCCCGCGCACCAGGTTGCTGAAGACTAGTAGGAGCAGAAACAGCTTGGTTCATCATGTCCAAACCGCGATTAAATTGAGCTGCAAATATTAGATATTTAATGTTGGTTAATAATCACTCGATTGACAGTACGTTTTAGTGCATTCTACTAAAGTCAGACAATTTTGCAGGAGTAGTATGCCTATTACCTTTTATGGTAACATTGTTAAGCAGTTCTTCATCAAACATCGACTTCCATCCCATGTACCTGAGAATAAAAACTCCAGATTCTTCATATGCTATCTTTCTTAACCTCTTCAATCCTCGCACGTGTATACCGATGCATGTGCAGCTTAGACAGATACATAGAGTCACATCTTTTCCATAAGAATTGTGCGTGGTAAAGCAACTCACCATTTAGTTATTTCATCATAGTTGGGTTGATTATACAACCAATTTCGTAAAACCTAAATGGAGACAACATTGTACTGACAATGCAAACATCTCATGGCTTCAACATCACCAACATTTTTACATACTGACATACAACTTTAGATATGTAGTTATTTCAAGTCTTGTTTTGGTGATATTAACTGTCAATAAGGTACATTTTCTTTCTCGAGCTTCGCCTCAAAATCCCACTTAAGCAATCATGTCAATTTGACCTACACGGTTTCCAAAACTCTTCGGATTTATTGATCTTGCACGCGAGGCAGCAGTTCATTGCCAGTTTTTCGCTTGCAGTTCGTAAGAGTGTATACCTGCATCCATTTTGGAAAAAAGTGTTTCTCAAGAAGACTGACAAAATGTTGAAAAGGAATCACATTCTTCCAGGCCATCACCCAAGTGAACGGTTCTAGAGACCAATGTAAATGCGCTAGGAAAGAATGCCATCGAGGCCACACCAGTGAACTCAATAGAGTTTTAGAGTTCACTGGGCCACACAAGCGACTACTATCTGGCACTTGTAAAAAAGCCTTACCAAGATGTTGTTGATGAGGGTTGATGACAAACTCTGACAGACATTGCGATAGTTTAGGATATATGGAACGAAGTACAAATGCATCTAATGTTCCTTTGGAAAATACCTGTACAAACAATAAAACTTTCAGAAAACCTGATAAGATGACGTCGCTTTCAAGAAAAACACGTGCTGTCTCAGATCACACTGAAGATAAGTTGGCGTTAACTTTAGCTGCAGTCAAAGGATTTGACAGCGTGAATCCTGTTTAAAACTATCAAGCTTTACCTTAATCCATGGTTGCAAGATTAGCTTAGCGGAAGGATCTGAAGGATGCCAGTTGGTTAAAGCCACAGAAAGCTTATGACGGATTGGAACATATAATCTCTCGAGTCGTTCACCTGCAAAACACCAAATACAATATTCAGCTACTGATGGAAATCGTACTGGTATTCTGTAGCTATAGACGGGGGACCGAGGGGCCAAAGCCTCTTCAACCATATAGGGGGAAACTTAGCTCTGTTTCTACTGACACAGATAGTGAAGATGATTATACACTGAAGGTTAATAAACTCTTTGAAATCGTCCCATAAAAACGTACGATGGATTTCGAAATTATTAAAGATTGTAACAAAGTATCAATATACATGCTAGTCCTAATGTAAAGATGAGGCGAAAACGACGGTGAAAATTCAATTGCAAACACACACTGAGTGTAGAGAATATCCTACCCATAAGCGGTAACCAAGGGTGAATCCAGGAATGAATGGGAACAGGATCAGTTAAAGGATTCCATGCTTCGACTTCTGCCTGAAAAGAGTCACACATGTAAACTTAATTCCCATCGTTCACTCGTCTGTGATAACAGACACACAAAGCATTCACCTGCAAACGTGGCAGCAATATTTGATCAAGAATATTGTCGTAAATCCACGTGGGAAGAAGAGGCAACCAATTCTCAAGAAGCTCGACCAGTCCATCACAGTTTCTTGGGTTCCACACACTTGTTGGGGGAATTAGACATGTGAGTAATGTACAAGAAGTTGGGATGAATGTAATGTAAACTACTATAAATCAGATATTACAAACAAGTGCATAACTGGATTCTGCATGTTAGTTCATTTACTGCATATCAATTACCGTAGTACCATGATTCGGCTGGTGCAAACCTGAGAACACATTACCTTACGCATCTTCTCAATACAGGCATCCAAACCTCCCATATTAGTCGTTCGTATGTATCCATGCTAAATAAACAACAGAGAAATGTGCTACCGGTAACACTATTGTTGTATTATTGTCCATATATAAATTTCCTAGCAATATCATATCTTACTTGTTTGGGTCCAAGGAAGGCCCAGTAGTTAAGGTAAAGGAAGTCGTTTTGTCGCCTTCAAGCAATTTTTTCCATCTCTTCACAACTTCCAAACCATAACTTGGGTTCTGCAGAGGATTCCACATTTCTAGATGTTCTTTGATCTAAAACGATCAAACTGTTTGTAGAGAGAGAGATAGATATAATACGTACGTTGCGGTGTTGATCAAATGTATTTTACATGATAATGAAGAGACCTTTACCTTTGGAAATACAAGAGGAACAGCCATGGTTACTAACTCATACATCTGTTATCAAATAAAAAAATTCATTTAAAACGACTACAATTCGCTGGACAGAACCAGCTAATTAATAATAATTACTGTCTAACTTATAACTATCAGACTATCATGTCTAGAAATATTAATGTAAACAACGACTAACCTTGTATAAGTCTGAAAATTCATTCTGTAGTTTTTCAAAGAGAACCTCGCAATTTTGCAACGTAAGTTTTTCATTAGAAGCCCCTGAACTCTGCTGTCTACATCTGGAATGTACATCGCTTCATCAGTTCTTGATGGGACAAATGAAACACTGCCGCAAGAGCGATGTATCGGCGAAGTCAATTTTTTTAAACGCAAAGAATTTTCCAGCAAGTGGTTCTTACTTTTCAATGATCGCCATCGCATCCATCAATTGGTTCATGTCAGTTTCTTCTTGTTCAATTTCTCTAGAAAGTCTTTCTTCTTCGTATTTTAAATTCACTATCAGATCTCGTTCGTGTCTCAGTCTAACAGAGAAATAAAATTATTAATTAACTCGATTAGTGGCTGGTACAGTAGTACAGCCAAATCGTATATATTTCCGAATTGATTCTACACTTTCCCCTTTTCATTGGCCTTGGGCTCAATCTCTAAACTAGCATACAATCCTCTGCTATATCTACGAAAGACGTAAAGTTCAGCAACTAAAGTTGTTGCACTTCTCTGTACTTATCATACAATCGTTACAACAATATAACAATCATATTCACTTACTGTTTGTCGACTTGCACAATCTCTGACTCACTCAAATCAAGCAGTAAGTTCAAATTGTATTCAAGTTCGGGAAGGGAAAAAGCACGGCCATCTTTCTCGTGAGATGAAACTAAACAAACATTTTTTTAATCTATTGACTTCGCCAAATTGATTCTCAAGACAACAAATAACATGGAGAACATAAAGTACCTCCTGACTCCCCCCCTTCCTCCTCAGGATTAGCATGTTGAGCGGCAAATGATCCATATCCTGTCAACACCTTTGCCTCCCGACCCGTCATATCCACAACCTATACAGGAAACAACTCAAGAGCACTCCATCTATCCTAGAAGTAGCAGAGGGGTGAGTGGGTGGGGTGACTGAAAAATGTGAACTTACACAGTTTTAACTCTCTTAATTACTGGACACCTCCACCCTAAAGACTGGGTTGAGCACTACCATGAGCACTGCATATCTTATGACTATGACTACTGTACATTGTTACCCATTGACAATCTGATATCAACAGAGAGAGGGAACTAACCTTAATATTACTCGTTGACAAGGACAGGCCAGATTTCTTGATTTTTCCTGACGCCTGTGAAGGGGATTTGGAAAACACTTTATAATGCTTGACCATCTAATTCTACCTTACATAATTTTTTTTTAAAAAAAACATAGAACTGCTGCTATTTACATTCACCTTACCTTGACCTCCTCAACAGTTTTATAAACATACTTTGGTTTGCCTTTCACCTTGGAAAACAGGAAACTTTCAGTTACTGATTGTGTGAGACCAGTACACAGCAAAAACATCAAACTTAAGTAACTACAGTTGCTCGTGTTCGAAAACAAATTCTTGTGATTGCATTTGTTGCTGCATTTTACATTCAATTTGTCAAGAAGTGTAATAGGTTTTCGGAAGTTGTAATTATGTTTGTTTGATAAAGAACTTGAAGAAAAGTCTTACGTCAGACTTCCTCCATTGACTCAACTGTTGACGAAACTCTTCCTCCACAGCTTCTTCTTCAGCTAGCTGAGCCTGGAATATATTTTACAATATTTAGTACAATATACTATAACCTCCATGCAGCAAGCAACAACTATAAAAATATCAGTCATTGAAAGGGTTAATTGTGCTGAACAGTTTGTTTACCTCTTGTTTCTTGGTGTGTTTTTCTGGACCATAATAACTGAGTGCACCTCGTCCACCCCGTTTGAATGCTTCAACTGGAGTAGCAATACCCTATTGTGATAAGTACTAGATGTAGCAGAGCACAGGGCTTCAAAGCACCACACCAGCTAAAGACACCCACAGAAGTACAAACGAATTCTACACAAGCACATTGACTCGCTCTTGACTTACCTGACCTTCCTTGCCCAAACCTTTTCCCGGTTCATAACCCATCTGAACAAAAGAATAAACAATGTGCAGAATTCTGTTCAAAGTACAGTTATCATTCCATATGCACACACAAATCTTGTGAGTCTCATCAATTATGGGTTAAACTTACTAATATTAGGCAGAACTAGAAACCTGTACTACTAAAAGAGTAAGTTATATAGACTAAACAGTATAAGGATCATGGTGGCATAGTGTTAAATAGTAGATGTGGTAGAATGCAGTGAGTGTTACCTTTTTCAACATCTTGGTACCAAAACCTTTAGTGTGCTGTTCCCATGATGCAAAATCCCTGAACATCAAAACTGTGAATCAGTTGCCAACAGAATACATTGTTTTATCTGGCAAAATTTCAGACCTTTACGTAACAAAGAAAAGTTCATTTTTTTAGTAAAAAATGTATGGCACTTACTTGCCAGTACTTCTTTGCATCTTTCTTGTGTAAATTTTATTATCTGTATTTAAAAAGACAGTTCCTTTCAATAGTATCACATTTCAAATTTCAAAAGACAAAACATCATGCAAGTTCGCCTAGTAAACACTAAAATAAGCTAGAGCGCCAATTTGAAAAATTGAAAAGAGTCTAACTAATGAATGCAAGCAAGCATTACTCATCAGGTTACCACTTTAGAATTTCATTCTAAAATTTTTATTTTTGTAGTTTAAAAAACTATATATATCTGACAAGATCTTTTGTCAATGCAACAACACACAATGTGCCCTAGAGTTTCCTGCTTTTATTCTTCTTTAATTGTCTAATGCCAGGTGACTACGTATGATCTGCCCAACAAAGGGAAATTCTAGCATCTCAATTATTTGAACCCACTAGTCCATCTTACATTCAAAAAGAAAGATGGATTTATAAAGTGAATACATTAAATAATTCATTCATGTACTACCTGGATCAGAAGCAGTAGCTATGGAAGGTGAAGATTTATCAGATTCATGAAATAACTTTCTTGGTTTTTCTTGTCTTCTTGTAAGAGAAGTATGCACCATCTCATCTGCATATTACAAACAAAAACTACTCTTGTGTGCATGACAATGACGAGTATTAAGTTCAAGCGCATTCATGGATTTGTGTGGTTGTGGTTGTGGACTCTGTGTGGTACGGTGCATGTTGTTACTAGTGCAGTGCAGCTAGGATTTCATGCCTCATGTGGTTTGAGACATGACTCGCCAATGAGTCAATGAGTGCTAAAGAACATGCACTCACCTACAACTTCTTTATCCTTGGTCTTCACAATTCCTCCACTCACAAACGACATAGGCATGCTGTAGTTTGCTTTTCTTTTCTTATCTCCTGCATCATTATCATCATCTGAGTCTCGGCTGGCCCAAATTCCCAACATCGCTTGTTCTTTCGTCATTTTACGTCGTTTCATCCCAGGAAAAAACTCATTCTGCAGATCATAGTCTGTTATAGAAAACTCCTCCATTTCATTGTCTGAGTCTGCCATCCTGTATAAAATAGTAACTTAATTTCTGTAACTGGTAACAAAATTCAGCCTTCAGGCTGCAATTTTATTTTAGTATACAATTTATTTATCAATCAATCTTTCTACCTAGTTAGTTTCCTGCAGGCTGCAGTCAGAGAAAGAAAGAAACACAGTAAAACAGCAAAAAAAACACACTACAGTAAAACAGCAAAACTGCCGCCATCTTGCACCGGAACGCACGTTTGACGCCGACTGATAGCCGCCAAAAAAGTACGAATTTCATAACGTGTATCCAGTGCGTGTATCGCGTGTATCTTTGGTTGTCATAACAACACGAAATCACAAGAAAATGGCGACCGTGGAGGTGAATCAAATGACTTTTGGACAAAGTTTCATCTCGCAAAACAAGCTCAAGCAACATGTTCCGAATCATTTACTTGACACAAGTAAGAATTTTACCATATTAACGATCCACTGCGATATTCAGCTTAATTTTTATTTCATCTGCTTTTTATTGGTAGAAATTTTTAGCACAGTGGCGGAAAATGAGGTTTTTCAAGCAAGTCCTTCAAGCGTACATTTTAGTGGATTTGAATTGAAAAAAACGTCAAAGAAAATTCTAGTAAGTGAATAAAAATGGGAGGTTTTTGATTGCTTAGAAAACACACGCTTCATAGTGCAAACGAACTACTGCAAATGGGACAAGATACTACATCAATCAGTATGAGTATAACAGGTGATTACATGTAAATTTATTAATTTCTTACCTGCAAGTTGCAGCAATTTTTTGAGTACTTTAGGTCCAGACTTTAACTATATTTTTTCTATCAAAGAAACTAACCAACATATCGCCACAATGTCAGAGAATGCATGTGATTCCTCCAACGACTTCTTATTTCAAGATAAAGTATGTTAAAAAGGTAAAGCCTTATCTTCTGCACTACTCGTTGGTAGGTCTTTTTGTATTTTTGATACTGTATGTTATTGCAATATACTGCTGTTTGCTCTGACAGGACAGACTCGTTCCTGGATTTTTCATGGAAATTGCAATTGAATTTACTCCATCAGATTGGCGCTATCATTACGACTGTATTCGAGTGCATTGTCAGGTAAAATTACAGTCACAGTCTTGCAGATTTGAACTAATGAGAACTAATGGTGCACTTGTAGTTGCTGTGCTTTGAAGTTGCTCTGTTTAGTTATCCATTTACATTGTCTTGTATTAGACACACAATATTTAGTCCATGGCATCTCTGAAGATGAATTAATCAAGATAAATTCAAAACTTTGTTGTTTTCAGTCCAGTGAAAACTTAATTATTCCTCTCCATGGCTACCCAGCTTTGAAGCTCTCTGAATTTCCGAGAAAACTTGATTTTGGTTCAGTTGCTGTTGGAGAGAGGTACATATATCTTCCAATATGTTCTTTTTTTAACTGTGTGCTAAGCAACAGTTAAGTACAGCAGTATTTGTTTCATGCACTGGAAGTAGATAATGTTTTTCATAACTTGTTGAAGACTGTAGCATTTACTGGATTTTCTTTACTTGCAGTGAAAGTAAAACAATTGCACTAAACTCGGATATACCTGTGAACTTTGAGTACCAGATCAACCTTGTGCAGTCAGTTTCAGCCATTCAAGTGGAACCTGAAAAAGGTAACATTGTATCTTTAGATTATTCAATCGAAGTTCATTAGGAGAAAGTTATTGATGCTTTCAATACTCACAGGAATAATACCAGGCAATGGTTCACTAAAACTCAAAGTCACGTTCAGTCCAACGGAATTCTGCACAGTTCACTGTAAATTAGAGGTAACATTTCTTCAAGCTCTAGCCAAGTATGTATGGTACAATGTGCAATGGTTATTAATCAAAGATTTACTGCATTTTAGCTGCTGATATCGCAATTTAATGCTTCACCAAGAAGTTGTCACATTACAGGATGTTCAACTCCTGGACTAAAACTAAAGTAAAATTTTCAAGCTGAAAACATTTTGAAGAATAACAAATTACCAGTGTACATTGACAAATCTCGCGTGCATTGAAGCACTTTTGATACACCATCTTGTCTTTCTGCAGGTTGCGTGATACAAACAATGTACAAGAGTCATTAAAAACAAAAACTTCGAGTAAGCCATTTGATCCTGTTGTCATTGATCCATTGTACAGATCCAGGTTAAAAAAACTAGCAAAATCAACAGCACACGACTTGGCCTGTGATAAAAATGAGGTATGACTTGCTGTGGGGACAACCATAGTAAGACCTGATAATTCAACACAAACTGTTTCTATTGATTGTGCAGGAGATAGTCCGTAATGGTATTCGATTTCCAAAGAATTTATGCACACCTAGTGCTGTATCGTATGTCCTGCAACAACAACCTGGGAAACTTAAAGCCAAAGATATTCGAGAAGGTATTATATTGCAGCTATACATTCAGTCTATAGATCCATGCTGTGGTGTAGTATAGAATGCAGTATAAGTTTCTATCTTGAATTAAAAGAGGAAAGTAGTCTTGGTTTGAAATGACTCAAAGAATGTTTAAAACTGCATATAAAATGTCTCTTTTCTCAGTTCTTCAATCTTGACAAATTAAATAGTCTGTAAGAGACACACTATATACGTACAACCAAAGTTGGGACCTAACGTAATCATGTGACTTTCGAACCAGATAGCAGACGAAAAAATTAATTCGCGAACAATCTTATCTGATTATAGTTTGTGCACTGATCATTTAAAGATTTAACTCTTTATATGAATGTAAGCTAGCAGGTATTTAGCTACTTCATTCTATATTTTCCAGCTGTGAAGATGAAGAAAGATGTTGCACTAAGTACCAAGCAACTCAAAGTGCGTTGAAATCTCCAAAAGCATAGATTACACACATTGCCAATATACACCTATTGCGATATTTCACTGTGCTCTATGATCAAGTGTAATTTAAATGGAGCCAAAAGGATGCTTCCATATTTCTTGTTCCCCAAAGCAAAATACCGCATGTTGATCATGACCGACAGCACTTACTGTATGTGCACATATTTCCTCAGGAAACTGTGTTTGAATACAAAGTACAACAAGATATAGCTGAAGAAAGACAAAATCAGTTAAGATGGTAAGTACTCTGGTGTGTTCGTCTGTACGAGAGATGAGCAGAAAACTGATTGATTGATTCAACGCCGGAGGTTCTGCATGTACGACGAATCACCACGGTGAACACTTTTGTACTGTGAACCGCGATTCATGATCATAAGGGTTGATATTGATTGCAATGCTTCGAGCAGGTGTGTAAGACTTGGACAAGATGAAATTTCACAGCTTGAAAGAAATCGAATTTTAGAAGAACGTGCTCAAGGCGAGAGAGAGTATAAGGTGAGAAAAATGACGATGCATAACAAAATCTATATCATCACTTAGTATGACAAGCATTTTTGTTTAGTTCCAACGAGGTGATCCTGTTACTGAAGTGGAATTTGATCGTTCAAGTACAAATTGTAGCCAACGAAGAATACATCGACAAGCAAACACGGTTCTATAAATTAATATTCAATACTTTTCAGTTGGTCTCATGCTAGTGTTTTTACGCAACATCTCATATTTGCATCATTAAACCTGTTTTCAACCAGTCTTCTCGATTACCAGCAATTTATTCCGCATCAGTTCAGAGTCATCGTTCCCAGCTTCAGTCAAAACTGTCTATATATTCTAGAATCCAGAGTCTACGGCGAAGTTTGATTTTTTTGTCAACGATGATTGGACGAGAAGACATCGAGTGCTCGGAAGATTTATTCAAGCAGCAAGGAAGGTACAGAGCACATTTTGCATCACTTGGTGAGGAGACATCAAAAACATTAGTTGGTGCGCAATGAGAGTATACGTAGAACATACAGTGACGTACATACTAAAACAGGGCACCTTGAATGAGACAATATCTTGATGGAATAGTATACATTACTGTTATTTCCTTTTCTCTATTCCAGGTGTTAATACGACATCGTGTTACTCGCTATCTTGAGTCTCTAAATGTGACAGACTGGAGAGCGGGAATATTTTCACAACGCAGCGCGCGTACGTTCTCTATCTATACTACGAAGCGCTTGTAAGCCTCCGCTTAAACGCGCTTTAATGACATGATTATGTATACTCTTTTCCATAATAACAACGTATCCAGCGATTTTGTAATTAGCAAGTGCTCAATAATAATTTCTACCCGAGCCAATCTGCAGAAAACCTCATGTTTGTCGTATCACTTGGTGCGTCGTGTAACTTCTGTCCTTATTGTTGAATTTCCAGGTTCAGGTCAAGCTCAAAACGAAGAGATTTCAACGGACTTTCTGCTTCAACCTCACATGGTGACACCTTTCTCGTTTCCTGCGCTCGCAGCAGCCAACGAAAAAGAGGACGATGTGAGTAACGTCTTACACCACGCAAATAAGCGTAGTCATTTAGAAAAACAATGTTCTTCGTTTGTCTTTACGTTGCTATTTGCTTTGTAGATCGCAAATTCCATAGGAACGCTTCCTGTAGAACCAACCATTGTTCACATGGAAACTTTTGTTCCTTTCTTTAAGTTAAAAGTAAGTTTTTGCTCCCTAATTGCAACTGTTTTGTTGACAGCCAAATGTACAGACAGTAAATGTTGCTGTACATAATGAACATTTATATACGTAGCTCTTTTGGGTCACTGCAAAAGAAGCAAGTAATGCATACTTAATAGTTTTGTAGTTTCATTGGCCAACTGTGAATTAAGGTTTCTTCCGTGATTTTAATGTCATTGATAAGGTGCCTCAGCAGTATTCTTTACTTGGCTACAAACCACATATACCTCACTTGTCTATGATTGGTCACATTCCTAATGATGTTGCGAGACCTTTGAGAACTGGAGCCGAGGACGAGATCATCGACGTAGCTTCGTCATTACCACACACAAATGACGTGGATATACTTCGAGTAAACGAGGAGAGAGACCCAAGTCCTAGTCTACGAGAGAATGTTACGAGCGAACTGTATGAAGGTGAAAGAGAAGATATTGTGACTACTGCAGAAGGGAAATCAAGACTCGTTATACCAAGCTCGTTCTTTAAGAAGCCCAAGTACCATCCGCTCGAAATATTTGTACGTTTCTTTACTTACTTCGTTATATTCTTACTGTTAATAAAGAGCTCAACCTTGCTGCACCGTAACATTACGAGATCCAAGTGTCATTCTCTTGAAATCTTCCATTTCAAACGTTTTTGATATAATTCTAGAATCCGTTACCTAACCTTCACGTTCGTCAAGCTCCAGTTTCATACTCAAAAGTCGATGAAGATTATCATCTCTGTCCTCTGCCTCGATACAAGTTGACAAATAAAAGTGCGGCGAACAAACCATGCAAAGCGTTTATAGAAAGACCAGTGAGTACTTATGACATTATTTTGCCCCAAATTTTCGCCTCGTACGCTCTAGTAAAAGAGAGAGCAGAACTTATTCGTTGTTATTTGCAGGATGTGATATCAGGTTTGATGACTTGGAAAAGGTTTTCATGTCAAAGTCTGGTAGCTTGCAGCAATATTCCTCACATTACTGATGTCTGGATACCTCGGTGGTAAATGCATGTTACTTTTACTCAATGCACTTAATATCATTTTCCAGCAAATGGCAGTAGCTATAATCTAGCGTCTAGAATCTCTTTCATAATTCTTTCGTACAATATCTGCTCTGTCATAATTATCTCGGAAGTTCTACAACGAGCAGTACTCAAAATTCATGTTGTATAATTAACCGTCTCCTCATTTGCTTTATTCTAGTTTTCTTTCCTATCTTCATCTTGCCTTAGTTTCTCCTCTCTCTTTGCTCTGCCGTTCGTACAAGTCTCGGTTTAGGACATTTCACTAGCCTTATACAATGTTACCCCTTACGTTAGAGTCCAGATTAGAATTTGGCATGGTCTACATCCTAAACCATGACTAGCCTGAAATGCACGCGTTGCGTTTTACAGGACAAGTCCTTTCGTCGAGGAACTTTTGCCACAAAAAACACCTACTCTGCTACTTGAATTACCTGATGATGACGTCATGAGCGATATTGGCTCGTGAGTAGCATATTTTCATTGTTTTCTTATTACTGGGACCACGATTTAGCCAAAGCAATTGCGTGCGTTCCGTGCTAGGAAAGTGGTCTACAATCTGCGGTGTTTATTATTTACCAACCAAACTAAAACGTGTGTTTGAGTCCTTGGTTCGAGTGAATTAAACATGCAATCGTGTGTGCCCACGATAGTACAGCTAAACCTCCATTGAGCGGACGTGGGTAATACTTATTTCCTAACTTTTTTGTTCCACCTCTACAGACATGACGTCGACGACATTACAGACACTCCAGTCAGTCATGCCGTGCTCACGCCAGAGATGATATCAGCCATGTTTCCACTTTTGAACAATACCAGAACAGAAGAGCAAACGTACGTTGTGCTTTGGAAAAACAACAGACAGTTCGTGTTAGATACATTAAACTCGGTCTGATGTGCAAGTTTTCACCACACATTCAAGATTCGTATACGTCCAATAAAAAATTATTCTCTCATGATAGCTACAAGTTGACTAACTGCTGTTGCAAATTATTATAGAGTGCCTACTGTTTAGTAAAATTCACCTCATATACATGGAAGGTCTTGGCAAAGAGAGCAATAACTAATTTTAAATGATCCTTTTTTAGTAACGAAACGTTTTTACAAAATGGTAAAATACCTTTGAACAACAATCCTGTTTCATCTACTGGATTATTGTCGAGGTAATTGTCGATACCTAGACTTGTTTTTAATGTTTGTTTCAATAAAACAGAAAGTTTCATTTTGCATATTGGCTGTATTTTGATCATACTCTCGATATGTATATTGTCATGTATATCGAGTCATATTTCAATTTCAACGAAAAGTTTTCCATTTGGTTTTTAGAGCTGCGCGCGAAAAAGACCTCTCCTCGTATGTTCAAACTAACAGCGATCGCCTTGGAGGAGAAGTGCGACAACGCCTGCAAGAATTAAACAACCTTCTTAAAGATGAGACGCTTAAAACGACATTATGAAAATATCACGTGCAGCACAAAAATTGTTATTTAGATTATATAAAATGTATTAATATATGTTAATTTTTGATTATTAATGTCACCATATAATACTGCATAATTTTTTAGCAGTTGCAGGTTTGGATATATGACGAGTTACTGATGCTGTTTTCGGAACTTTCCATGTCTTTACGACCGCAATCACGCCAAACTGAATCTTAACGTTTTAACTTGCATGTGATATATTCTTGCGTAAAAATTCGGAGTGTCGCGAAACTTGTCAACTAATCTAGAGCATTAAGAGTATTGTAAATGAACCGTCTTGTGCAGATGTGAGCGGCTGTTTTGAACATGTGCATATTTTCGTGCAGTTCTCTTGCAGCTTATTGAGAGAAGCTCACGTAAAATTATATTACTGTTTAGCCAGAAAACGAATTCTGTTTGCAGCAGATTATATCTCTATCCGTCACGCGACCGCACGCGAGGTACTGTATTAAAACAATTAGTAATTCAATTGTAGGAAACGGTTTCTGTTAAGTAATATTGATGATATCTTTGTCCCATGCATGATTATGAATGGCAGGACAATGCATGCGCTTGCTAGAAAGACCATCGCGCTTAATTTGTCTGCTAGTAATCTACGAAATAGTGTGGCATAAACTACAACGTGCTTTCTGCGTTAAAACAATTTACTTTCGTTTAAAGCTAGTCAATTATGACTCTGGCATCATGCAGCTGCAATGTGTATTTACTCATAACCATCGATATCTGAAATAATTGTATGCCCACTGTTAGGTTGCAATAAAGAAATCTTCGCAAACAACAGCCCGACGAATTCTACACTGATGCCTCTCAATGCCAATGCTACTAGCGCATGCGCTCATCTTTGGAATAAAAAGGTATCGCTATTTTGCTTACACTAGCATGCACACAATTCCTGCCGCTGTATGCAAATGTTTGTAATGAAAAATACGCTCATCGTCTATTCGAAACTTAATTAAGGTGAACAGTTAAACGAAAGGTATTCAGTTTTTAGTACCACATTACTAAAGGAATGTGCTGAAAACGTTTCTTGTGACAAAACATTTCTAGATTATCACAGGATTTTTACTACTCACGAACTCTTTACTCGGTGTCCTGGGCCCAATGGGTAAGTAGTGCGATACTCTATACACCATAAATCAATTTTCTGGCATTCCTGCTCAACATGCATGAGAAGTGAACACAAGGCGTGTGTGTGTGTGCGTGCGTAAACAAGTGGTTGCTAAAAAGGCATGATTCGGCACGGAGTTACCGTCGCAAGCGCGTAGTGACTTGGAGTAATCCTTGCTAAAAAGGGTGTAGGGGTTAGCTTTAGGATTGGAGTTTGGTGTTTTGACACACTTCAGATAAGTTAACCTGCAGTCTCTTCACGCATGCGCAAGAAACCACAACGGTTCAAGGCTATTCAAAGACGGAACATCTTTCAAATGTTTGATATACAGTTCAAACTGATCATGTAATTATATTTATTTAGCAATGTGCACATATCATAAACAAGATAACTATTGTTACAAATGCACTGGAAGTAGATCGCAGAGTAACAATTACCACGTGCACTGCGAATTGAAAAATTGTGGGACAGACCGCCACAATTGTACCGAAGGTAGCAATTCAGGTTCTTCATACCAAACATGTGGATGCAGCTACAGTGGTATTCAGAAACTGTGAGTACATTCATAAAATTGAAATTAACGTTCGCTTTTACATCCAGAAAATAGGAACGCATGAAGTGCATGCCGAAAGTTTTGATGCCTCCTCTGTGTGCCTTCATCCTACTACCATAAATCTGTGTGCCTTCATCCTACTACCCTTTCATCCCTTTGTTTCAGAAAATTGTCAAAAATCAAACGTTTTGATCAGATCAAGGGTTTCATCGAGATGTTTCATGATGTTAAAATATTGTAAGTATTGCAAGAAAATTTTACGCTAAGTATAAGGACTTCATATAGTAGCCCATAGCACTTCTTTTTGAATGTTTATATTTTCATCGAAATCATGCATGCAAAAACGATAATGTTTCATTCATGTCATAACGATACTTTACAAAAGCATCAAAAAACAATCTAAAAAGAAAAATATATGAAATATAATACGTATAAATTGCATGCGCCTCGTCAAACAATAAGTCCTACAATTATATTTTAATTTATATGTTGCATCGCATATTTTAAAATTTTTGAAGCCGAGGGAAAAATAAATCGATAGCTAAATATTAGTAATGTTTCTACGTATTACTTCTTTGTATAATATTAGAGATTTGTTTGGAAACGAAATGGAAAATCGAAAGCATGGATTAGTCCATGGATTAAGACGTCTAAAGGAACTGTAAGTACTCGCTGCAATTTTAACCTGCAGCAATCATATCCTATACATACAGATAACAGCGCATTAATTCGTATCTCACTTGGTATTTGCATTCAATAAATAATAGGAATTATACGGGAAACAAAAAAATCTACTCCATGGCTTTTTTCAGGAGTTTACCGAAAAGTCTACGTGTTTTGTGAGTAAATACAGTTCATTTAATTGTTTGTTTCATTATTCAATTGTAAAAGTTGTTCTTTTTAACGTAGCAGATATTTAAAAAGGTAAGTCAATCATACGACTGCGAAAAACTTAGCAAACACTTACCACCAATAATCGAAGCGTTATCAGCTGCGTTGCTTTAACGCGAAATATCCATGCAAATGGTTAAATAACAATTAAATTCAACTTCTTGAAGGGTCGACTACCGATTCGACGCTTCTTATGACACAAAAGAACTACATGAAAAGTATATTTATCAGCCCCAGTAATATTAAATCACATGATACCACAGTTTTTGCGTATACTCTACCAGTGTGCAACGGCTGACGCCGGAGAATGTTATGGCTAGATGCCGTTTTAATCTTTTTTCTTCGGCGTGTTTTTAGTGGATCATTCATACGACGCCGAATCGAGAGTATTGTGTTTGATTGTGTTTTTCTTTTAGTAAAACTTCTACTTTCTACGACTGCTGTTTTATTGAAGACCTACTACCACTGTGCGATTGCCAGGGACCAACAGAGTATCAATTTTCAAACTGTGGCTCGCTAATCAAACATGTTGAATTACGTTATCTCATGCTTGTCCTCGTTGTTCTCATATTTGGTGGAAACATATTCGCGTTGGTGATGAGATTACTTTTAACAGATTCTGAAAAAGTTCAAAATTTGTTAATTTGCAGCCTCTGCGTCAGTGATATGCTGATGGGAGTGTACCTCACTGGGATCACGTACAAGGATATTACCACTCGCAATAAGTACTTCAAAGAAGAAATAACGTGGCGTACAGGAACAGCTTGCAATGCTTTAGGCGCTATCTCGGTGATATCAAGCGAAGTTTCTGTTTTCACGCTAGTCCTCATTGCTTACGACAGATACCTCCATGTTGTCTATGGTTTGCAGTTTAAAAGGCTTGGTTACCGTGCAGCTGTAGTGCTACTTGCCATCATATGGATTGTATCAAGCCTGCTTGCTATAATACCCCTTGCGAAACAACTGAAATATTTCTACGATGAGGAATTTATAAGTTTTTACGGGACAGATGGACTTTGTATGCCATTACAGCTTGGTGAACAGTCAGTGGCGATCGAGTATTGCGTGGCGCTGTTTGGTGTGATAAACTGTTTGGCTGCTTTAGCTCTTCTTCTTCTATATCTCCGCATATTTTACTCATTTTATACGTCACAAGAACCTGCAACCGTGGTCGTCACGCGCGATCGGAATCGTTTGGCCAAAAGATTTGCAGCTATTGTTCTCACAGGTATAATTACAGTTGCATGGTAGTTAGTACCATCAAATGCTTCGGGACAATTCTCGGAATTTGCAATAGATTGCCACTAAATGGCGAGGACTGATTTCACTGATCCCTGTGTTAGTTTAACAAGCACAGAGAAACTCAGATGACCACCGTATATGTATCTACCGTTTACTCGCATAGCAAAAGCCGGACTTAGTTTTCATTGGACTCATGTTATTAGAAATAGCCGGTGGTGACTACTATAATCCTCAGAGCCCTCTATAGCGTATGAGTTGGGGCATCTACTGTTCTCCTATTTCTGCATGCTGATTCGGTATTTCGGCAACCACATGACAAAGAGTGAGCCATTTCACTTACTTCCATCATTAAAATCATAGCTAAAGAACTAGTGTTTAGCTAT
>JAODVM010001014.1:0-21006 GCA_025400095.1 Phenganax marumi
GATACTAAATAACTTTTAACCTAACTTTTACAATAGTTTGATAATGTAATTAGTCGTAGTACTAGTTTTAGTTGTAAAATTATTTGTAGTCGTAGAATAGTTACATCCTTTTTTAGACAATTACGTAATTCAGCCTTGTGGCTGCGAAGTAATTTTAATAAAATCTATCTATCTATCTATCTATCTATCTATCTATCTATCTATCTACTTATCATCTCTGTTTAAACTGTTTTGATCAAAACTATACTCATTGAGTTATAGTCGCCCTTCACCATGGCAAACGCGTTATTTAGCTAAGGCGTCAACATTTAGATTTATCACCACAACAAAATCTCTGTTTTGCTATTCCTCTTTCAGTTGTTCGTAACAATTTTTTTTACAATTTAAACGTTTACTGTCTGCGCGTGCGTGTCAAAACACGCGCGCAACTGCTGGAAAGCAGTAACTACCTGAGTAACTGCGAAGCCCGCGTGTGTATTAAGCTCAGTCGGGCGCGGGAATCATAAACTGGCTTGAAAATTTTCTACCTTGCTATTTTTCTTTGTATTTTGCTCTTGTTTCAGCTGAGCCTATGTACAGAAAACGTTGGTTATGTGAAACACATGATTACCATTATTTCCTTATTAAAAAAGCCGTCATCATTAACGATCATTGGTGATTAGCAACGAGGGCCCTTGCTCTCGTTGGCTTTCTTGATGTCATTGTCGACATTATTGCATGAACAAATGGCCTGGCTTGATAAATGAAATGAGGATATGGTTTCTAAATTTCACTGTACCTCAATTTACCTGGCAGACCAGGTCTTTGTTTTTCTAAGGCTTTTCGCCTTCGAGTATTACATAAGTGCAAGCGACGTTTTTGACAACACGAACGGCATGAGAAACGTCAAAAGACTGGGTCAACTTTCCTTCCGGTCGACGTCCGTGTTGTCAAAAACGCCGCTTGCTTAAACTCGCTATTGCATTGTTTTAAAATCGCGTCTCATTGGAATGACACAGCTTGTACAGATGCTTCGTTTTTGCTTACTATTTAACTTTCTTAAAATGTCTTATGCGACATAATGTAGCGAGTGTAGGATTTCCGTACCTGGGCTTGATTGTTAATTTCTCTGCTAGATTTTTGCAAGTGTGGCAAACCATCCTTCCATGAATAGATATCCAGCTGCTAAAATTAGTAAAAGAAATGGACAATTTCACTTCTAAGACTAGCTAAGTCTTGAATTATAATTAGGGAAAAAGCATGGAATCTACTATCATAAGCAAGAAAGAGCATCTTAAATTCAGTAACAGTTCTACGTTTGGTTGGAATATGCTGAAAATAAATGTAGCTTTGCGAAGTTTGATTTTGTATATTTTTGTATTACATGCGGAAATCACTACCATTTTCGGCCCAAAAGTGGCAGCAATTTTCGCACGTATAAAAATATACAAAATTTACAAACTTCACAGGACTATGTTTTCCACATTCTACATCATCTTGCAACCACACTTCCGGAGTTTTACTGAAGTTAAGGTGTTCTTCCCAAGTGTAGTTATGGATTTAGCTACCTAAATCAAAATTTCAGTCTATAAGGCGATTTGTACATTTAATGACGTCCGAAAAATTTTCAAATTTTTTGCAAGTTTTGAACGTCAAATTTCGCATGTCACGCCTCAATTTGAACTTTTTCGACTACTTTAGTTTAAAGCTAAAAACATCATCAAAAATTACCAGGAACAATTTCTTTAAACTAAACTGCACAAGTTCAAGTGGGCCTACTAAAAGCGGGCTTTGTCCGCCCTTAGAAACCCACTGTTTGTTTTACCTTTGGCTTAGACGTTGACGTTGAGTTTTCACTGCGGCGTTGAGGAATGCTAGTTGAAACAAAAGAAATACCAAACTGTTGTCAAAGATAAAAATTTTCGCCAAAAAAATTAGTGATTAGGATTTAGATAGGACGAATTCGGATTCTGGGAACAAAACTCACCCAAAATAACTACCTTTCACAGTTTTCTTTGAACTGGGAATTTTTTTGACAAATGGATCTTTCAGTGCCTGCACAATATGATACTAAATTTATTAACTTTAAAAAATGTGCTCCAGTGACTTACCATGCCAAACACTGATATTAGCTAGTCAAGGGGGACCCTGGTATCATAATAGATTAACTCATTAAGGTGCAAGAATTTCATTCACTTTAGCACATGGCCAAACCATATACTAGGCATTACTAGTGAAATAAAAAAGAGTAGCCAGCTGAGGAGGCATGTTAGATGAAGTGATGATTGGTGAGGAAACTACTTAGGTAGTTCATCAGGTGCCTCACTAGGTGTGGTATTCAAAGTGCATAATATAGAAGTAGTATATACACCTACTGCTTTATTTAAAGATACTGGTGCAGGGCCTGCAGGCTTAATGTTCTTCAACAAGGGCAACTGTTCACTGTGATCCTTTTGTCGTATTTGCTGATTGGGCACCAGACCTTTTGATTTGCCTGTCAGTTTGAATCTAAAACATGTTGGAAATTCATCAGGAGAACAATTTAGAAAAAGAGTCGACCAAACCATAAAGCCCTGACACTTGACAGCTAGCTGTTGTGCATTCAGTGCGACATAGATAAAGTTGACTTCGCACTGCACAGGATGTTTGGCCCATGCATTAATGATAAACGTCTTGCCTCAACAGGTAAAATCATCTATAGTTAGACAGAGCCATACAGCCAATGTCACATGATCTATGGCTGATAGCGTCTTGACTGCAAAAGTTAATTATATACATATTGATTTAGAAGCAAAACAAAATTTTGCTGGCTGCGCACGTTCGTGTACTTCTCCGACTATTATATTCCAGTTTGCTAGACTTACCGTCTGTTAGATGGGTTATAATCCATATAATATGGTAAAATTTTTCCAATAGCGCAAAAATTGCTTGCTCTATTATTTTTAGCTCGAGTTCGTGCGCGCTACGCAAACCAACAACAAACAAAACGCATCATAACACGAAATCACTCCTTTTATCCTCTCAAAATCACACTGATCCATTGATTCGATAAACGTGCAGGTCTAAAAAGTCGTAATCTTCGCATTGTAAAAAGCTTACAAAAAACAATCATGGAGAAATCTTTTAATCTTTCGGCAATTCAAAACACTAATGTTGTTGCTAAGATACGTGCGCTAAAGATCATCAATGCCAGTTAAATACTCAACCAAATAATTAATCACTAATTAGAAATTATTAAAATGTTCCACAATAACTTTCGAGACAATATACTACGTTTAGATTTGGTTTAGGTCCTTGCAGTATTGGGGTACTGCTTTTCCAAACGATTTTCAATCCCTGATTTTGGAGAAAAAAAACGTGAAAAAATGTGGATTATTCAAAAATGCTATGCTGTGCTCGACATTTGATTGGTCGAGAGAGGACAGTACCAAAATGGCGGGAACTTTTCCCATCTCATTGAAAACGTCATAACAACGGCGAAAATAATGCAGATTAACACTAGAAGTTACTACTGCAAGTGAATGCTGCCTTAAGAGTACGAGTTTCTTGAACTGGCTCACAGACTTGACAATTGACATAGCGTCTCCATTACCACTTTATCAACCTCGTACCCAGGGTCCCCGTGTTTAAGGTTACCCAGAACCTTAAACACGGGGACCCTGGGTACGAGGTTGCCACTTTATATCACCTGAAATAGAATGACACATCCCTGACACCTCGCCCCGAGTGAAAGGCATAGAAAGAAACCTTCACAAATTTATTGTAATCATGACCAAAAGAAAAGCTTAAAAAAGAGCATAAGTTTTATTAGTAATTTGACAGAATTTTGTTAGCTACGCTTTTCTGACTTGTTGACTCAAAACATGAACACCACGTACTACGTTGTGCAACTTCATCTCGTTTGCCTCCATGTTTGTTGGCGTTTTCATGGTTTTTTCACAAAGGTCTTATTTCTGAAAATATCTTTTCATTTGTTTGACAGTTTAACTATCCATTACTAACAAAGTTTAATGCAAGTCATATGCACAACAGCACAAAGTATAAACTTAACGAAACTTTTAATATCCCCTATATTACAGTTGATTGAGGAAGAGAGAAGATGGCGGTGAATTCTACGATGAATGTCTTGTAATCCATCCCATCCTACCTTTATTTAAAGGTAATATTTGTTCTTTTATGTTCATAAGTGAAGTAGATGTCGTTGATTATGTCGTGAGGTATTTTTAGAGAAATTGAGCCAGAACTTGGCGAGACATTTGCGCATTTGTAATTTCTACAAATAATCGGGTGTTCCGGGGAAAAATCGCCAATTTATTGTTAACTGTTAACTCAACGCATGACTCACTCAAATGACTCAATGTCTTTGAAAGCGAACGTTTTTAAGTTCAAAATATAGAAACAAACTCTGTACAGGTTGTGAAATATCACCATAAAGCTATAAGGATGTTTAAAGATACTGACAAAGTAACAAATTACCAAATGTTGGTAAAACTATATGAAAATGGAATTGGCATACACCCCCCGGAATTCGGAAGCATTTTCCTTGCGATAGCAACTCCAAGTTTACAGCTGCACTCCTTCAATCAACTGGCTGGAATGATGGCGGACAGCTAGATTGCGCATTGACTAGTGAGGACATGTTGCTGGTTGCACCCCTGAGTGACCCTTCTGTATACAGCTAAATCAATTGTCCTCTGAAGGTCAAAACTTAAAACTCTAAAACTTCGACCTTTATGACCGGAAAGCATCATGGGGGATTTTATTTGCGTTTTTTTCATGGTTAATGGTTAAAATGTCAAATTTCCGTCAGGCAGTTCAATTTAACTAATGTTGATGCAAACTATAGGATAGACAAATGAATAGAGATAATGTACGATCGAAGTTTTAGAGTTTTAAGTTTTGACCTTCAGAGGACAACCTTAATTGATTTAGCTGTATACAACATAGAAACTAAGCAACTACATTCCTAAGGAGATTCGAACTATACAGATTGCAGCTATTGTTGACTTTATTCAAGAGGAAACTCTCAGAAAAACCTTCAGATAACAGGGAGACGATTAATCACCTCAACCAAGTCCACTTCCTCTTGTTGTAGCCTCATCTTCAATATTTGTTCTTGCTGTTGTTTTAGCAGGTTCTGTCTATCTTTTTCTTGTTTCTTTTTTATTAGCTCATACTTCATCTTCAATTCTTCCAGCTGCATCATCTGTAGTCTCATTTGTTCTCCTTGCAATAGTTCTAACTCCTTCTTCTTCCGTTCAAATTCGTCCATGATTTTTGCTTCATCGGATGAAGACGAACTTACTGCACTTTCTTCAAGAGCTTCGTCAACCTACGTATATAAAACACTTTGAGTTGCGCATGTTTGTGCTTAGAAAGGTAAATAAAATCTGGACGTTACAAAACTAAGCCTTATGTAGTAAAATCTTTAGAATATCTCTAGCCGAGCTTTTGCAGTCGAAGCTGGAGTAATAGTTTAATGAAAAGAATATTGTTATCTTGTACATAGTTACTTTAGTTGGGGCTTTTGTTAAAATACGTAACATAAAAAATGCTGTAGCCATATAGCAGTAGGGCAAATTACATGGAAACAGGGTGAAGCATGTCCGTGTTCTGCACTTTGTTTGTACAGTATTTCTAAGAAAAGATATCAAGAAATCCAATGAGTGGTAAGAGTCTCACCCTGAAACTACAAAGTTCTCACTTTGAGGCTACAAAGAACGTGGAATGGAGTGCATTCCCAAGGTTTTGTGTCAGAAAATTGTCACACTCACATTACATGGCGCATTTTCTTACCTTAGACAGGAACTTGGGATTGATATGAATAGATGGACTGGGCGGTGGAGGTTCAACCACAGGCCACCCAGGATCACGTTTATGCACACTGCAATCCAATTCATGAAGTATTTTTGGCGGAAAGTATGACGGCCATGTGTTCCGCAGTTTAAACATAGAAAGACGTTTCTTTTCATCAGCCTAAAAATATATTGCATCAACCTGTTAAAGTTTATTAGCCGGAGAAGAAATTCTTGGTATGTATACAAATCTATTTTCCCCAAACCAGTAGCAGTTGCTTCGCCGGGTGAAGGGGAATCACTGCAGCATAGGGCATCCTGATAAAGAAGCTAGCAATAACAGAGAAATAGAATTTGGAAGAGAAGCTAGTTCAATACAAATCACACTGAGTACCTGCTCAAAGACATGGGTAAATAAAGCAACAATACACGGAGATACAGAAGAGGTGTAGCTATCACCAATGTTCTTCACAATAGAATCCATTAAATACAGCGAGGGAAGTTTCTGATCAATTGAAACCTGAAATAAATTTGTGAAAAACTGAAAAGGGCATCCCACAATAAGAATTTGGTGCAGCTTGTCATGAAATATTAATTCTATCTTCAGTTGCACATACTGCACATTTTCATCAGTTTGGACCAATCAAATTACTGGTATCTGTACAAAAGTTTTGTTTTCCAACATCCTGCAACTTAAACTATTAACACTTTTACAATATACGTAAATAATAGTTACTACAATTTCTATGCTTGTCTCTTTAAGGGGAGATGTTATTTTCCAACGATCAATAAAGGGGAGCCTTAACAGAGAAGGAGTATTCTAAATACACTTAAAAAATCTGTTTGCAACTTGCTAAAGATGTATGGTAAACACCAACATTTAGAATGACTTAAAATGTTATTCTCAAAATGAGTTTCTCAAAAACAATGCTTAAATATGTTGTCATCTACAGTAATAGAAGGGATATTGTTTCTGAGCATTCATTTTCTGAAATTTTATGACTTTAAAAATTAATTGCCTTTGAGAGAGAGGGGCTCTTTATTGCTTCCAAAAAGAGAAGTTATTTGACTGGAGATTCTAAATCATTAGGGGGGGGGGGGTAAATACAGAAATGGCACCATGCAAGAAGGACTTCACCACCATGTGCATGTTGGAATGTCTGTGTAAACTTGGATGCAGTTACAGGTCCAAATCTTTATGCTTTCTAGTTAGCATTCTAATAGTTCATATCATTTACAAATGAGTCAAAAGTTGTTTTTTCGAAATCTTTGGGCAGTCAGATCAACTCAGGGATGTTGCTCTTGACAGAAAGTGGAGATACGTAAGCATTCAAGCCAAGAGATCAGAGCATGGGTTATCAAAATGGCAACTACGGGGTGAAATTAATGTGATAAATCTTATTTTACACGAACATCTGTCATGTCTACACAATGTTGTTCAAAATACTCTTACTAGTATGCTTGTGACTACAGTGTCAAAATGTTCAACGAGCAAAATTTTTAAATAACCTGTTTCAACATCATGGTAACATCAGTAAACACCTGTAAAGTCCAGCCACAGGGGGCAGGCAAAATAGGGTAATTTTATTCAAATTTTTTCATAGGCAGATCCGAAATCCATGTATGAAAAATATATTCTTTATTTCATAGCTGGCAGCCATGTTTGTCGAGTGTAATTGTTGCCAACTCACGTTACATTCACATAGTTTGAACCACTGGTCTGAACAGTCTTATAGAATTACAAGGAAGACAGTTGGTATACTGCAAAGGATACAAATTCCTGGCAGTTAACCTAAGCACTTTTACAAAACAGTGAACATTTCATAAATTCTCATTTAATTCTCATTCTCATATAGTGAAACACAATAAAGTATGACACATTAAACATGAATAATTGTACTGTGTGCAGTGTTTTTCAAATCTATTTCTATGCAAATGAAAAACGTAAATATTTTTTAGGGTGCATGGCAAATGCATTTCAAAAACTATGCTGAGGACACCCAGCCTGTACCTTCATCATCTTTGTAAATATTCAAAGCATCTTTGATTGGCTAGAATTCATTCAAAAATGATGTTTTGTTAACCATTGACTTCTAACCAATCAGTGATGCTTTGAATATTTAAAAAGATGATGAAGGTATTGGTGTCCCTGAGCAGCATAGGTTTGCAATATACTTGCCATGAAACTTGAAACTAAATATTGCATTTTTCATATGTATAGAAATAGATTTGAAAGTAAAACAATTACATAAATATAGAACACGTATTTGCACTTAATGCGTTGCACTTCTTTTTGCATTTCACTAATTGTTTAGGAAATATTCACAGAATTTTAGAAGCGTTTCAGTTACATGACTGTTCAACTACATGAACGCCACACGAGTCAGCGACTATCTTTCACAAGACAAACATTGCCATCAGCTATGCATCAAGGAGCATATTTACATAAATGGACTAATTTAAGGTAAGCAAACTGATGTCTGGGCCACCCATGATTTATAATAAAAAAAGCTATCAAATGTTCAGCCATATCAAGTTAAAGAAAGATGAGGTCCAATTCCAACCTAAATTCTCAAGAAAACATAAAAATGTTGTGGTAAATTCTAAAAAAATGTCAAAAACATGAAGTCATTTGTAAAGACACCAATCATTTGAATTCTCCAAGGGTGGGCCAAGGAATGCATAGCCCAACCCCACTTCTTGTCTCAACACCATCCACAGCTTAACATTGATGTAGGTGCTGGATAAAATAAATGGCTAGGATGCAGTTTAGCAGACACCAGATTAGGGTTCAGGCAGAGTGATGGTGGGATTGCAGGCTCATTGTTCTTAATCTGTTTTTTGGACATTCCAGTGCTCTCGCTTTTAAGGATTTATCCTTAGAAACACGAATTTCAGAAGGTTTTGAGGAATTTTTAAGGAATTAAAGCTTACAAGGATTTTTTTAAGGAATTTAATGATCAAAGATATTTTGTCAAAATTACTTAAATGTACTGCAGTAGAGGTAGAATAAAGCTTAGAAACACCATTTCCAACAATCTAGGGCCCCTAAAGTTTGAAAGATTTTCTTTTGGGCACCAATTATGGTGGCACTGAGTAGAACTGACTCACATCGAATCTATGTCGACTCTCTAATTGTGAAAAGTTACCAAACTCATATCATACTACACTACTGCCATGCACAAAGTTTGTTATATGGTGTTTTGGATTATGGTATTTCCCCATGGCAGATTGAGGAGTCATTTTAAAATCTCAGGAAGTTTGTTCATTTTGATGAGGAATTCGAAAACTCAGTTGCGAGAGCACTGGGACAGTCAGCAGGGTAAGCCGTAAGTTGTCTGATACACTGCACTAGCCCCAAACAAATTTGCTTTTCCATGATATAATACAATAGTCTGAACAAACTTCGTCAGCTGTGGGATAAACGAACATCTACAGTTGAATCATCATCAAATGAATGAAATATGGCATATCTGAAGACCAGTTCAATAAAGATTGCATGCACCAAATGATCATGTCCAAATAATTTTATTTATTAACTCCGCAATACAAATATTTTACCTCATAAATTCGTTTTTCAATTAATTTTACTATTTCGGCAGCATGTTGGCTATTTTCCTCAGCAAGCATGGTCAGCATATTAATAAGAGGCTTGGAATTGAACGTTAAATCCTCAAGAGAAGATGCATAATCTTTGCAGATGTCTTCTGCAGCCATTCATAAATCGTAAAGTTGAAAAAGTCCAACAAAACGACGTATATTTAAAGAGAACGACAAAAGTACCAGACACACTGCAGACCTTCAAAATGGCGGTTGAAAATCGTGACAAAAAACATAAATATCCTGCAATATTCATCATCCACCCTCTATGTCCACAGATGTTCCTCAGTTATCACATTATTCGCTCAAATCGCTCAAATATTCAGTGATGATGGAAACTTTAGGAATTCTTTCTTTCTCCAAATGATGGAACCCATCCGTTCTGTATTTTATTTAACGAATTATATTTTTGCTTTTTGTTTTCTAAAGTTCCACTGTTCCCTGCCACGCTTTTGCGATGTTCCTTGTTTGCTCCAGTGGCCAGTTGGTTTGCTCCACCCTGAGAATCGGAATACACTCGTGAACATCCGTAAATTTGGCGCGAAATTATAATCAGAATCAGATCCAGAATCGAGATCAGATTTGAGACATGAATTTGATCAGACGCACTGATCAAATGGTTTGATTAGAGAGGAGAAAAGAAACCTTTCCACTTTACTTATATACTGTTATCATACTTTTGAAACATTGCTCATAATTTGATAAGAGCACTATGAGTTTGTGGGTTGACAAATATCGTCCCAATTCCTTGGCAAAGTTAGATTTTCATAAGGATTTATCAACACATCTCAAGAAATTGGTAAGGGATTGATTGATTAATAAGTGGCAAGGGAGCTACTGCAGTTTAGCAGATATCTTGTGCTGCTGACCATCCCAAGCACATATTAATAGATTAAGAACACTAAGCCCGCAAGCCCACCCCAATCCTAACCTGGTATCTGCTAAACTGCATTCTTGACAGTTGCGATTAAGTGCTTCTCCCCGGCAAGTAAAATCAGGGCCGTAGCGAGAGTCTTTGCTCTGGGGGGGGGGGTGTGTGCGTACATCATTTTGCTGACAGAAGGGCGTCACCAGGGCGTAGTTGGGGTGGTGTTAAAAGTTGTTGTTTTACACTAGAAATCCTGGCTGGTTTTGAAGTCATATATTTTACATATTAGAAGACGACTCGAACAAATTACTGATAAGTGATAATTAAAATATATACAAATTTGTATTTTGAGTATTCACGACAATGACCAATTAATTGACGTTGACCAATTAATTTCTAGCTTCAAAATTAAATGGCATTTACTCAACAGAGCGGAGGTTTTCACCGGCTTCTTTATCTGTTTTCTAAAACCTAAAGGCTAAGAGCATCAGAAGACAGTCCAGAAATCTGAATTTCATTCTCAACTAATGGGACTGTGCTATATTGTGCCGACAGCTAGTTGACATTATTTACAGAGGCGACATTGGTGGCGTACAGCACCCCTCAGCACCCCCCCCTTCGCTACGGCCCTGTGTAAAATTGTCCAGTGTTAAACAGAGGGAGCAAAACATGCAGGCAGTAAAAAAAAACTACTCAAAAGCGAACAACATATTTGATGAAGTTAACACGACATGAAACTCAATGACCCAACAGAAACAGCTGTGTATGTTAATTGACTTTCAGAAAATGTTTAATGCTAGTTGGTCCTCTTTAATTTAACCTTGATGACTTTTCAAATGTTTTTGACATGCTTTTGATTGAGATCTAGTAGTGACTGAGCTGACCCTTCCATCAGAGTACCATTTTCATCCTGAAAACACTTTTGCATTAATTTGGATGTTTTCAAGACATGTTTTGTTACTGTTCAGCAGTATCCAGTTTGTCAGGATTTTCTGTGGTTGGGTTGAGACTATTCTTCACCATCTCACCTTCTGTTAAGATTCAGAGATATGCCTAGCTCTAGTTGTTTGATGCAGCTTTAGATGATTGAACCTCTGCCTTTATGTTGAACAGTGGGTTGAATGCAGTTTTCTCTTTACCTTCACCTCTCACTCTCCTGACACAGATTTTTCTTTATGGATCACTTTTATGTCTTCCTCAGCAGCTGTTCATTGATTTAATGCAGGAATTCCCTTGTCTTGTAGTGTAACTCATTTTTTTCGCTTCTGTAAGGTGGCACTTACACTCTTTTGATCACATCCAGTTTGAATGGTGATCTTTGCTGGTGTTTGTCGTTCTTCTGATAGTGCATATGCTTTTCTGTGCTTCTGTCATGTTATTCATGGCCTAAAGCCTATGACTCCTACTACTTCTCCTGTTTTTTTGCTGTACCTATATCTAGATGAATCGAAACTACTAGTAAATTCCAGAGGGACCAAATCTGTCTTCCCCAAACTGCTAATAAGCAGCTGAAAGTTTTTGGAAAATTGTTATTCATTTAAGAGATATAGAATTTGAGCTGTTTTATTTTTTATCAATAACTGTTGTTTATCACTGCCAGTGTGTATTCTATATAGTAGATGCACACTTACATCAGTGAATCTTGACATTCTCGACTTAGGTATGGATATACTGAGTGATGTGAACATCTTTACTACAGTATATCAATTTACCCATCTCTTCCCTGCATATGATGCCTGAAATAATTGGGTGGTTCACAGGTAGTAAAACCACAGTTAATCTGCCATGCAAGTATAACTCATGCAGCATACGTAGCATGCAGATATTTGAACAATCTTGATTCAGTTTCATATTTTAAAGGCACACAGTAAAGATTTTCCCCACCTTATGTTTTATGGACCTTCTGGATCTGGAAAGAAGACCAGGATAATGTGTGTATTGAGAGAGCTGTATGGTCCTGGTGCAGAGAAACTTAAAATTCAGCAACAAACTTTTACTGTTAGTATATATATGAGCTTATGTTATATTACTAAATCACAGTATCATTAGAAAATAATATTGTCATATTTGATCCCACTTTTAGTTTTAAACTGTATCAACTACTATCAAGTTGCATTTGGTGTTTATTTATAGTGTAATCACAATGAAATCCAACTCTTAAAGTTGTGGGGTACTTTTCAGTGTAATATTGTACAGCATTTTCTAATATATTTGAATACACATGCAATAGTCCTTTATGCTTTTAACTTTTGGCCCTTTTTCCATACCTACGGTCTAAATAATTAATATTTTATTGTATGGCAATTGGTACAGGTATTTACAGTAGTATTTACAACTTTTGCATTGAAGTAGCTATGAAGACAAAGTGGCGCAATGCAGTGTCCTTTTTCTTCTTGTCCTCAGACACCCTCAAACAAAAAAGTCGAAATTTCAACAATTGCCAGCAACTATCATATTGAGGTAAATCCCAGGTGAGAATTATTACTGGTTCACTCATAAGTATGACATCTACACTATACATATATAGTTATGGTTCACTGAACATTTAAAACAATTGCCACTGACTGATTTCATCACATGACACGTACAAAAAGGTAACACATCTGTATGTATACCTGGTTAGTTTCATGAAGTAATTTTTAATTCTGCTATAGTGATGCTGGAATATATGATAGAGTTGTGATTCAAGATCTCATAAAGACAGTCGCACAGTCTCATCAACTGGATTCTGGGTCACAGAAAGAATTTAAAGGTACAACATTATCCATGTTTTTATTGGTCATTGAAACAGCTGAAGTGCTAGTGCACTTCATATGGAGCACAATGGTGTTTAGTACAACTATAGCGATTTACTTTTATCACACTTACGTTGAGTTATTTCAAAATGTGTTGTTGCAACTGATTAGAAAAACTTGACAATTTATAGCCTTTAAATCCAAGCACGAAATGCATTTTCAAACATAGCAATAATAGTACTTCAAGTCAGGTCATGAATTTTTTTATGGGTGCGTTAGTCAAATAAGTTTCTTCTTACTTAATTTCTAACTCAAGATTGTTTCTAAAACTTTCCCTACATTTTATTATAAAAAAATTTACCAACTATATCTTTATCATATTTGTTTTACGACTTGGCCTGATTTTATGTGAAAATTTACCCCTTAAAGGTAGTAATAACGCAATTAAACTACGCGAAGACGATCCTACACCAATTGTTACCTTTGCATGCCAGACTTGCCACCCTTTTTATTTTACATTAGTCAGCATTTTTCAAGCAAATTTAGCAATTGGCGTACTAAAACATTTTTTTGCCCTTGGTTTGTTTATACTTCCCTTTTCAGGACATGCTAAAAAACAAAGGCAACGACACCCAGCGCTATAATCAAAAACATTTTGCTTTTTAGTAAATATTCATCCACTCACTGCATTCCAAGTGTGCTTTTTTTCTCATTCCTGCACCCTTGAGATGAACAATAAAATACATGCAATACTTCTGTTGTGTCATCGATGAAACCTAACAAAAGCTTTGATGAACCGGGAAAAGTTTCCAAAAACAGTTATCTGAAATAGGTTTCAAGTGCATCATAAACAAAATCTAAAACTTTTTGTTCTTTATTGAACAGCTGAAAAGATGGCGACAGGAAAGGATTTTTCACTTTTGAGCATTCATCTCCTTCGGGTCCACATTCTTGCAGTTTTTCCGCCGAAAAATTCGTTCCATAGTCTTTGGTTCGGAAACTTTCCCAGTGCATCAAGGCCTGAATATTATGTTTTTAGTCATGTCGTAATTGTTATACGTAATGTACCAGCAATTGGTCATGCTAGTATTAGTCATGTTATCTAATGCAATGTTACGTGTAGTATTTCAGTAGACATGTAAAAAGCATGCTATATCTTTGCCTAGTGGTTCTTCTTACCGAAGTAGACAGACTTACGAAGGATGCCCAGCACGCTTTAAGACGAACAATGGAGAAATACACAGCGACTTGTCGTTTAATTCTTTACTGTAACTCGACGAGCAAGGTGATTCCTGCCATTAGAAGCCGTTGCCTTGGCATTCGAGTCTCCGCTCCTTCGCATGCCGAGGTTAGTACAATATATGTGATAAAGTGAAATAAATGAAAACTGCTTTCTTTAAATAAAAAATTCTTATTTCTGTTTTGAAGATCTGCGAAATCTTACAATATGTATGCAGAAAAGAAGGACTTACAATACCCCATGAGCTAGCTCAACGGATTGCTGAGAAGTCAGGAAGAAACCTTCGAAAAGCTTTGCTTATGTGTGAAGCTTGCAAAGTTCAGCAGTTAGTATTTTGCTACACATTTTGTGAGAGATAGACTTTGTGCTACTTACTACTTGAAAAAGAAAACCAACGAACTGACAGGCATAGTCGTTTTAATTGTTTGAATAAGCTCCGCATTTTGAGGAAAAAAGTTAATAAGTTGCAAGAATTAATTTACGAAAGCCTGTAAAACGTGAAAGCTTGTAAAAACGCATGTTTTATTGATGACTCTAGCATTTAGAAGTGTAAAGCAAGAGTCAAAATGCACATTCCAGGGTCTTTGGCTTTACTAATAACGATAAATGTAATAGAAAGAAAATTAATCGAATAATCGTAGCAATCACTCGGAATAAGCACCGCCCTCGAATAAGCGCCACCCTCAGATAATAAATTGCGTCCGCAAATTGTGATTGGTTAGTTGGTCAGTAGCAAGTTCAGTGTTTGGGTCAAAAATTGAAGTAAAGTAGTATTCATGTGCGTAACATGACGATTTTGCCAGACGCGAAAAAATTGCCAAGCCCCGCGGTGCTTATTTGAAACAATGCATTAACACAGCACCTGCATACTTCTGTTATCTGCTGAGTATATGAACAGGGCAATCTTGACTCTTGAAGCCTGGAATAAAGCGTACGTACTTCAGATTTGCGTGTACATCGGTGTACATCATTTACATCCATTCTCGGGACGCCAAACGTTCTGTTGCTTATTGCATGCAATGTTTCTCATTGTACGTGCGTTTTCTCTCGCCCTAGTTACGCATATGTGAACACGAGATACCTGCAACTTCAATGTTGTGGGGTCTAACTGAAAGAGACTTGCGCAAATCTAGGCCCTATATAGGGGCACGGGGCAGTCACTACTCTTTCAGTTTGAACGTATTTTGGACATCGACAAAATGGGGTGCGAGGTGCAGCCCTTCCCTTGTCTTGACTCTAAATACATTAGCTGAGCATGTCATGTAGCACCTAAGGACGTTCTCTAGCTGGCAACGTATGCAGAGACATGAAAAACAAGAAGCAAATATCGGCAAAAATACTTCTGTGAACCTTAGGTTATGCCTATAGGCCCGTTTACACGGGCGATTTTTGCTGCGATTTTTCTTCTCTTAGCATATGTGATCGTGTAGGTTGGACTGGCAATGCATTAGCAAATTGTTGCACTAATTATATTCGTCAGTTATCCACTTCATCACATCGTTCGATTCGAGAAATTCGCATCAAAAATTGCCTGTGGAAATGGGCCTCGTAAACGTACAAATATAGTCACGAACTTTCTAAACATCCGAAATGAAGAATTTTAAAACAAATTATTAGCAAAGCAATTGTTAGTGGACAACATGCATGTTTTCTATGAGATATATAGCCAAGAAGATAGAATATTTTGGCCGTTGAGAGATATCGTGACTCTATCTTTACGACGTTTACGACTATATGAAAACTAGGCTTAAGAGTGTACTGTGTTTAATATAGGTATCCATTTAGCGAAGATCAACTGATACAAGAAGCTGACTGGGAACTTTATCTTAAAGAAACTGCGCAGTTAATTGTGGAATTGCAATCACCAAAAAGGTATATTATATTAATTTTAGCGAGCATTGCGGTGTATTTTGTGGTCTAAAATGATAATTTTGCCTGGCTAAAATATATTTTAGCCCGCCGAAAAACTATAGCTTTGTTAACTATAAGTTTTCAAAAATACTCTCCAAATTTATTGTTCAAAATCGATTTATATACTTGTTCGGCCTTTATAAATTGCGAATAGCCAAACATCGAGGTATTAAAAGACTCAGTACATGTACATCGTCATTCCATGTTCACTAAAGTGACTGAAGTGTTTACCCCTTGCATGGTACCGTTATAATTGCCCTTTAAAATTATTATAATAGTAATACAATTGATGTTCCTGGGCATAAATACGTTTTTGGCCCTCCTGAGAACTCATTTTAAAAATAAGTTCTCACTATAGGCCAAAAACATACTTATGCCCAAGTGTTATATTATCATCTAAATGTTATATGGACAGTACTGTTTAGTTTTCTCTTGTGTCAGTTACCGTGTTCGATTCTTTTTACTCCAATGATTTATTTTCAAAATTGTGTTCGAATCAGACTTCTGGAGATCCGAGGAAGGTTATATGAATTGCTGACTCACTGTATTCCTGCTGATGTCATAATTAGGGTAAGGAGATAATAATATAAGTGGTGCTATTAGGTAGTTGTTCTAAATTAGGGACCTCAAGATTCTACGACGCGAGCTCAACGACGCGGCCGTGAATATTGGCTTTCCTTTATGGTGAAAATATTGTTTACAAACTGAAATACCAGCATCACTGATATTACAGTAACGTTTCAGCATTATTAGGACTCTGGAAACTACCTCTGTTGTGCGTGGAGAAATTCATGTACTGCGTCCTACTTCTTGTTCTGCTAAGGGCGACGTGATTTTGGAAAACTGAAGTCCTAAACAAGGTGAACTTGGTACACGGACATATCACAAGCTTTTTATTCTGAATTTCAGGAAAGTTTTCCTACGTTATATTCGAGACGTAGACTGCTATAGCAACACAAATGTGTTATTCAGCGTTTGTGAGTTTGTATTTAAAATGAAAAGTGCTTATTTTAACGTTCGCGTCGTAGAATCTTAATTTCCCTATTATGGCAGTCAAACGTGAGGGTAGTTGAAGGTAATGATGCCAACTGCAGATCAGTTTGATCAGTTTAAAATTTCCCCGGTAGAACTTGTTCGGTGATTTAACGGGACGTCTTTAAATTGACCATTCACAACTGTTGCACATTATCCCATACTTAAGAGAATACGAGAACAAAGACGCTCAAAATCGTCATTTCACATTTTGTCATCATGTCTTGAATTTTGAAATCAAAGACGTTGATCAACATATTTGATTTTAAAATCGAAGATAATGTTCATTCCTGTCCAGCATTAGACTATATCTAATATATGTGTTTTCAAGAGTCAAAAAAAGTTATCACTATCATTACATCAATGGTACTAGTAATCCTGTTTTATTTTTTATACTTTACCATTTGAATATTTTGCTAGGGTCTACTTCGAGAACTAGTAACAAACTGTGATGGATCATTGAAAGCAGAAGTAGCTCGTATGGCGGCATTTTATGAACACAGGTTGCAGCGTGGTAACAAAGTCATTTATCATTTGGAAGCTTTCGTGGCAAAGTTTATGAGTGTTTATAAACGTTTCCTAGAAGAAGGAATGGCAGACCTGTTTGATTAGAAACATTCAACATTATGGTTACGTTAGTTTCCGACTTGGAGCTGATAGTCGTATGCTATAAATTATGCTGTTTATGCATGCACCTTAAAGTTGCTGTCTTGTGTCTCACTGACGACTATTTTCTTAGTTGCTGCACGCAGGCAAAAGCTTAAGTCAATAATAAGTGCTTTCGGCCGTGATTTTGAAAGATAATAATATTCATATCGATGATTGAAAAGTAGATTACATTCTCTAAGTGTCTATAGAGTAGAAGAAACGCGAGGGAGAGTTTGCATGCGAGGAACGAAAATTGCATGCGAACTTTAACGCTAGGACAAGTGGACTATACCAACAGCAGCGGTACGGTGGGATATGATGAATTTTAATACATGCGATTCTCGATCTCCAGAATGTAGCTGAAACACTGGCAACAAGAACAATCGCAGGATTTTATAAAATAGTTACTTTTCAAATCACAAAGCAAATATATCGAAACAGTTCATTACAATGAAAGATGTTTTTTAAGCCTAATCATAAAATATATTACAATAAATATTTTAAAAAATCAAACTAAGCAGTTAAATAACGCGGCATCGTACTTTAGTGTGCCAACAGTCTGCGAAGTACTTCGCGAAAGTTAAAGCATACTGTAACAAATACTTTAAACCAATATTAAAAACAAAAAAATCACTTAAGGAGCTATTTCTTGATCGAAAACATTCGCGATGATTTGACGCGACACAATCAAAATCTCGTATCCAAAATGAGAGTTACAGTAGCTCTGATAATCAGGTTGAAAGGTATTGGAAGGAGAAGCCAAGAAAATTTTCAAGAACCAGGATTCTAAGTGAATAAACAAAGACGCACAAATCTTTCGGCCTTAAAGTACACTTGAATATATGCAGCGTCAGTGACCAAACACAAACTGATAGAACACAAACTATGGTCAACTTTCAAGCCACCTCCTTCCAAGCTTATAGGCAAACTTTCTGGTAATATTGAACAGATCAGCTGAATAGCTTGAACCACAAAGTGAGGGGTATCGTTTTTTAACCCTGTAAACTGTAGTACACTAAAATAGATACCATCTGAAAATAGAGAAGCCGGAACATATCTTACATGCATAATATTATGCAGTTGATATTCTGCTTCAAAATCAAAATGTAGCTACCTTCAAATTTAGGATGCGAACCAAGAAGTCTCCTGCACAGCTCTGTTTTTTTAACACTGAAGAGAAAACTAGGAGCGAAAAGCGCTGCCATGAATAAGCATGCTTTAGCCCATGACACACCCAAAATTCATTGTTCCAAGAGACGTCTTAAATCTCATATTCAACTGAGTATCGTGATAACTAGTAGTGATAACTGATAACTAGTGGTGATAATGAATTTGGCTGTGTCATGCGCTAAGATGGTTAAATCATGATCACTCGTGTGATATGGGATTTATCATCGCGAATGCTGCTTAACTGTGGCTGCTAAGCAGCACTCGCGATGATAGATCCCATATCACACGAGTGACCATGATTTAACCCATACTTAAAGAACGCTTACAATTAAGCTCGTATTTTTCTAAGCATACAGTAACAAAGAGAAAATTTTAAATTGCTGTTAAATGGAGCGTAGTAATAGTCGACATGCCGTAGAGTCGTATAATCCCACGTACAACTTAAGCCTGGTTTTCATAAGTCGTAATTCATCGGCGATGATTCCCGATCCAATGTTGTTAATTATCAAAGCAGAATGTATATTCTAAAAGACAAAGGACTTTCTTTATTCATCAATGACCACAGACAATAGGTATCGCCGATGAATTGCGATACATGAAAACCAGCCCTTACTGCACGGGACGTACTACCGTTGTCTGTCCTCCTTGTAGCATCTTGCAGAACAATATGCGTTCGGACCTTTTGGGAGAAACTGCTTGCCAACCAGGGATAACGAACAATTAGTGCAGTTGAAACATTCATCTGTTGCATGCCAGAAGTAATCTTCGTAACACAGCCTCTTGTCATCAGCAGCAATCACCTTTTTACATGTACTGCATATTTTCGCAAAGAGAACTTCATAACAGGCAAGACAGTACGGATGCTTTCGAACAACATACTGTTGACCGCCAAGTTTCTTGTCGCATTCAAAACAGCAGAAGTGCTTGAGGTGCCAGTTATAGTTCTCTGCTTGCGTGTATGCTCTGCTAAAAATGAGCTGTGAACGAACATAATCATGCACTGAATATTATTTCAGTTGGAACAAAGCATGGGTTTTGTGTATTATTTGCATGCTCACAAGTTAAAAGCTACACAGTATTTGACATTTCTTGCCATTCGTTGAAGGTTGTTTTGTTGTAAGTATGGTGAAGCACCGAACATCAAATACTTGTTTGCTGGTGAAGTAAATATGTTCTTTCTCACAAACTTTGTAATGTAATGGAAATAAATGGCCAAACGAAGTATAAATTTTCATTTCTGTTTGATTCGGTGCGCTCATTGCACCATATGTATGAAAAGGGCCTCAGGCGTATATTTTGCCGAGGAAAGTTTGATAAAACGCTAAAAAGCCGCCTACCAATGAAACTAAATTTGGCAAAAAGCACCAACTTACGATAATAAAAGAGACGTACCACGTTTAAAATAATTAAGCGACAAAATGAATATAAACGTCTACCTCATCGCAAGCATGGCATCGAGGTCGAAAGAAGTCAGCGTAATGACGACCACAATAAATTTCATCATCCTTGAAGAAATAGACGAGGTCAACCAAAAGTTCATCACATTTCTTGCAAACGAAACACTGTGGATGCCAGCAAATGTCTATTCCAGCACGGGCTGCAAATACGGCAACATCCCCAGGGTAGAGGGGTCCGCTGCACGTCTGACACAACTGAAACAATGAATATGTTGCAGTTTAGTAATTACCAATACCTGAAAATTCACGTAAATTCGTCTCTAGTCAAACAATAGTTCGCAAATGCAGGTTGATCAAAAGCAACACGGCGCGCTCCTCAGTTTCCAAACATGAACAGGGGGAGTTTCACCCTGGTTTCCCGAGAGATAAGTCTACTGGAGTTTCAAGAGAATTGTTAGTGTTTAAGAGTTTACGAGAGAAAACATGAAACTGAATTTGAACAGTAATTGTTGGGCGAGCCTGAGCGAGCCCCACAGTTTGGTGGCTCACCAGTGGGCTCACCGAGCTCAAGCGCAATGCATTATGGTGCGTACGTACACGGAACTTTCACCCCAGTGATTAAACCCCACCG